>CAWZYM010000380.1:125000-170000 GCA_963966185.1 Rhabditoides inermis | reverse complement strand
TCTCAATGGTTGGCCCGGATAGAGCAAAGGGCAACAAATCTCCTTACTATCACTGATAAGTACAGTCAACCTATACCTGTACTGGAAACTGCAAAACTCAAAGGCACTGCTCGGGCTCGATCCCTGACCCCCAGATTCATACGAATCGTGCTAGCCACTGCGCCACTCACTGTGTCGGTGCTGGCTGCCCTTGTAGAAGGTGCGCGACGAGATGTACGTCACCCACGCGAACTCCAACAGGGCGCCTGCACAATGAACAAGTCATTCATTGAGTCATGGTTCACGTGTTTCACCGTGTGCATGTGTTACCGCATATATTTGTACTACTAGTCACTAGTCTTGACACGGCACTCGGTAGATTCGCTAAAAAAAACACATCGCAATCGATCGAATCGAATCGAGACCGCATGTCATGTGTGTTTGTGAACGAAATGATATTTGATTCGAGCGATAATCAAAATCAATGAATACTGGCCGAAGATGAAGGTGAGGCAGGCGCCGATCCACACGTCGATGGCCTTGGTGTAGGAGACGGGCGGGAGCTTGGCGTTGATTCCAGACGCCTGCAAGAGATGACAGGGTGACAGAGTGACAGGGTGACAGATTGGCCTGTCACAGATTGACAAGTACCTGCGTTGTCATTGTCAGAAGTGTAGTGACTCCAAGGGTGACTCGCGCGGGGACGGCTGACCTGAAGAAGAGAGTGGTGAGAGAGAGAGAGAGAGAGAGAGAGAGAGAGAGAGAGTCTCACCTGTCCAGCCAGAAGCTGACCCAGGATACGATCACTAACATAGTGGAAGGAATGTACAATTGCAGCAGGTAGTAACTGGAAAGAAGATATTGATCGATGACATCACTTCCGGGTTGTTGGTTTTCGAGAACGCCTTGGTGTAGGAGACGGTTTCCGTTATTCTCCGTATAATATACTGTATATATTTCACTTATCTAAGTGCTCTTCGGGGAATTATTTCGTAATTGTACAAAACTAATAAAAGAAGCTTGTGAAACGTATGAATGCGAAACACTTACCTGAACTGTCTTTTGAGCGTCAAAACAGTGCGCAAGCACGAGTAGGTTCCGGTGTTGGTCTGAAAATATTATATGACGTCACTGTTCATTCAATGCCAACACCGTTCACTTGATGACGTCACTCACCTTACTAGTACATGAAGTCGTAGTGACGTTGTTCAACTGGAACGACGGCAGCGAGCTATTCAGCCCATCCTTCAATTGCACCGGGTCCTTGCTCTTCCACTGGTATTCTAAAATCATCATATTGTGTGTATGTTTATGATATTTTAAACACATGATAGTTTCCTGCTATCCTTCTGAAGAGGAAGAGGAACGAAGCTGTGGCAAGGCTGGCAAGGTCACTTTCTCTCTTGCGGCGGCGCATGCTCGAAAAGAGCGCAAACCCGGCGCGGGTTGGTCGCAGCGCGCGGCGGGATGTATTTAGAGCGTATTTCGCTTGCAGGAACCGTCGATGAAAAATAGGAAAAGCCGTCGTAGTTCCGACAAGATCGGAATGGTGAATGACAAGAACGGATAGCTGAGACTACTTTTAGAACATACTTGCATAGTTCTTCAAAATTCCAAACGACTCGACTGCAATACGTTTCCTATTTTATGAAAAGTACTTGAAAACGAAGAATTTGCTTTTTCAGAAAACATTTTTTTACCGATATCATCTGCTGTATAGGCGTAGGAAGCCATATCGATGAGACATGTTTGGACGTCCATCGGATAGAACTGCAAGATCGGTCTGCTAACCCCCCCCCCCTCCCCCCCTCTCTCTCTCTTCTCTCTCTCTCTCTCTCTCTCTCTCTTTCTCTCTCTTTCTATCTGTTTTTTCTCTCTCTTACCTGTAGATGCATCGGACACGACAACACCATGGATATACGCACACTGTAGAGAATCAGTCCGTCCTGAATCAATAGATCGATAAATCGATATATCTACATCCCGATACCCGATACCTTGTGTATCCGAATCAACACGTTCGGCT
This sequence comes from Rhabditoides inermis, assembly GCA_963966185.1. NCBI lineage: Eukaryota > Metazoa > Nematoda > Chromadorea > Rhabditida > Rhabditidae > Rhabditoides > Rhabditoides inermis. The sequence continues at coordinate 167,995 of CAWZYM010000380.1, read as the reverse complement.
TGTCGATCATGTGCTTTTGCGCTTGTTTCTCGTTCTGAAATTGGATTTATCTCTTTCTAACTATCTATCTATCTATGTATATCTCCCTCTCTCCCTCTCTCTCCCTCTCTCTCCTTCTCTCTCTCTCCCCCTCTCTCTCTCTCTCTCTCTCTCTCTCTCCCTCTCTCTCCCTCTCTCTCTCTCCCCCCCCCCTCTCTCTCTCTCTCTCGCTCTCTCTCCCTCTCTCTCTCCTTCTCTCTCTCCATCTCTCCCCCCTCTCCAATTTCCATACATTTCATACAAAGTGCAGAGGCAGTCTGTCACGAAGTCAAAACAATGAAAGCCGTGTGTCTTCCATCATTTCTAAGATTTGTTTATTAAATCCCTGTACAAAATTCGTTCGCGGAACTCTTCAGCGAAACGCAAAGACAAAGATACTCGGAAAAGCTTTGTGGCGAGCGGACGCATTTTGAAAATCATTTGTTCGCGCCAGTTCCCGCGGAAAGTTCGGAATGCGGGATGATGTGTTAGAAAGAATGGGAGGAAGAGGTCGGATTGGAAGATCGTCGAGCAACCTCTCTCTCTCTTTCTCTCTCTCCCACCTGGAAAAAGGAATCGGGCATCCAGATCTGTTGTCCAGCAGTGAGAATCAGGAAAGGCGGTCGGTCATCGCCTGCAAAATACGATTCGCATTACGTTGTGTTACAATGTTTTAATTACCAACACTGTTCACAAAACAATACTCGTTTTAACAAAGAGAGCGACAGAGAGGGGGGAGACAGAGAGGGAAAATATAAGAGATAGGGGGATAGAGAGAGAGAGGGAGGGAGAGCGATGCTCACCCGGAAGTCCATACGCCAGCCGTCCATCCACCCAGCTTTCTCGAAAAGTGAGCTGCACCGAGTACTCCATGTTGACATCGTCGATCTTTGAGATACTGCAAATCGATGATTACGTCATTTGATTTGTCTCATTCTCAAAATTTGGGGCATTCCTGCTTCTTTCTGACCGCAAATGAAGCGTTTCTGATGGAAAGTGATTTGAAACGGGTACACTTTGTGTCATCTTCTACACCCTTTTCAAGCTATTGTTCACTCAGTGGTATTGTTATTGTGAATTGAGTACGTGTCATCCGCAGGTGTACGTTCTCACGCGTCGAATTCAAATAACATAGTGAGGTGGGTGGAAACGGATATGTCATCGTCAGCTTTTTTACTATATTCTATTATCTATTTCTAGTAGAATCATTGATCGGCACGCGTATTACGTATTCACTGTGTTCATACAAAGAAGAAGAAAAACTTTATTCTCAGATCTTATTTGTCACTGATGTTATGAGATGATTCCTGACGAAAAAGTAGAGTTCAATGCGTTTCCGCACCCAAAAGTTTACTAGTTTGTTGGAGGGGGATTACTCGTTTTCAAATTGTAGATGCATATTTCTGGAGAGGGATTCGCACGTCGCGTGGGAAGGAGGATTCCAGAAAGATAGAGGAGGAGAGAGGGGGATAGGAAGAGAGAGAGGGCAAAGGAGAGAGGTAAAAGGAATGAAAGAGAGAGAGATTTACCTCCTTATCAGCATGTTGACGTGCACCACAACCGGACCGTGACTTCCTGGAAATCAAAGTATTTTCCTTAAAACGATCTGTAAAACGATCTACAAGAGTTATATTATATACAAAGAGAGGAAGAGAGAGAGAGAGAGAGAGAGAGAGAGAGAGAGAGAGGGGGGGGAATAAGAGAGAGATGCCGTACCATTTATGGAGAGGTTTGTCCCAGGCGGTCGCACCCTCCAGTCGTATCCCTTCCCAAGCAGTTTCTTGATGATCTCAGTGTCAGATGACGCGTCCGCATCGCTGAAAAATAAATTAAACATTCAATTTGATTTATAAATTAATACAATATAACTTTTTCGATAACTTTACTCATCACTGTTATTTGAATAAATTTTTGTTGAAGTTTTCGGTAAAACCATCACACCGTCTTCATTATAGTTCTTTTCTGTTTGAATATTTGAATACGCGCTTGCTTCGGAAAGAGATGATTGGTTAACGAGGGCCGTTCTTCACCTTTGAATAACAACGTGTATGACAACACCTTTGAATAACCACATGTACATATGATTATTCACCTTACCCAACACATTTTAGTTACGGATCTCTCCCTCTCCCTCTCCCTCTCCCTCTCCCTCTCCCTCTCCCTCTCCCTCTCCCTCTCCCTCTCCCTCTCCCTCTCCCTCTCCCTCTCCCTCTCCCTCTCCCTCTCCCTCTCCCTCTCCCTCTCCCTCTCCCTCTCCCTCTCCCTCTCCCTCTCCCTCTCCCTCTCCCTCTCCCTCTCCCTCTCCCTCTCCCTCTCCCTCTCCCTCTCCCTCTCCCTCTCCCTCTCCCTCTCCCCTCACCACCATTGTTCGATAAGACAAATTTGAAATTCGCATAAATTGAGACATATTTGTTGTTGGATAAATGATTGTACTCAATTCTCCGCAGAGAGCCGGCGGCATTTCACATTTACAGAAATATACTCTTCATATATGTTAGTTCAAAATGACAAGTGTGTTATTTCGCTAATTGCTGTCCCGCGTGAATTGACGAGGTGAAAACGAGATGTGAAGAAGACTGTAGTCCTGAGATGAGAGAGAGGGAGAGAGGGAGAGAGGGAGAGAGGGAGAGAGGGAGAGAGGGAGAGAGGGAGAGAGGGAGAGAGGGAGAGAGGGAGAGAGGGAGAAAGAGGGAGAAAGAGGGAGCTCTTGTTTCTACTGTTTGTCTATCCACTCAATCCGGGCAGCGCAAGGCGAAAAACGATATTCACACTCGCGTAATACACAGGTTCCCAGCTCTCCCCCCTCTCTCTTTTTCCCTCCCTCTCTCCTTTTTCTCTTCGTTCTTATTTCTTTACATGCCAAATACGCAACTCACCTCACAAAACCCGATCTGCTGTCTCATCATTTATTCCCCATATCTCAGCGCTCGAAACACGTCATGCTCATGCGTTGTGTGTGTTGGCGCAAAAGTTGTCTACTGACACCCAATCAGTGTTCGTGTGATATGCACTTTGCTAATTGGACCACCACTGAGGCAATTATAAGAGAGACTGTTGAAAAGTGATCGAAAAAATGACTCGTCTTGAGGCAACTATAACATAGACTCGGAGTAATCAAAGAAGCAGCCCTATTTGTTATACGTTCACCTAATCAAATTTGCTCTCGAATCCCACTCATCAAAAATCCTCATTTTCTCGAAAATATTGTGGATTGTGTGTCATATATGGTAAATATGAGGAAGGCACAATGCGCTTTCTTATGGTGGAGAAAGAGCGAGAGAGAACGCTAGAGAGAACGAGAGAGAGAGAGAGAGAGAGAGAGAGAGAGAGAGAGAGAGAGAGAGAGAGAGTCACAGGAGCGCCACCTTTTCATAAATTATTAATGCCGGATATTATTTGCTTATTTGCGGTATTCTCCCCTATGCAATAAGATGAGATGATATGTTGCGGTTTTCCAGGAAAAGCGGACTACGAGCTATAAGGTTTGCAACTTTTGTGCACTTTGAAAATAAAAATTAAACGCAGATTACGCAACTCGCAGAAATGCTAGGGACCCGGGGACTTTTTTTTATAATTTGAGTTTTTGACGTAAATACAAGAAAATGCAGCCGAGCTAAGGTGAATAATGGGGACGTTTTGGGACTATGGGTCGTTTCTCATATATGACTAGAGTAATTGTTGCTAGAGGGAGAGAGAGAGAGAGAGAGAGAGAGAGAGAGAGACCGGTCTCCATTTCCTATGTACAAGTATAAGTCGCTCTCCGGAAACATTGTGTCCTCTATCGTTCGTATGTGGGAACCTCCCATCTTCCAGCCAGCATGTTTCAGCGGGCAGCGCATTAAATGCAAGAAGAAAATGCGGAGGGAGAGAGAGAGAGAGAGAGAGAGAGAGAGAAGAGGTAAGAGAGTCGTTTCTGTGTTTTCGTGGTAAGCCATCGTTCTCCATTTTTCGAGTCAAGCAGGCAGTAGGCTACAAATTCGCAGGAAGCGGATACCGAATCACTTCTAGCCTACAATGACGTTTTTTCGGGAGTCGCGTGAGGTTCGTTTTGTTGAAAGAGACTGTGAAGGCGTGTCGAGATAGAATGTGAGTCTTGTGCAGCGTCGAATTACAATGTATTGTAGTGTAGGAATATGCTAAGCAATACGTTTCACGGATTCACATCTTTTTTTCGTAAGAAATCGGGTAGATCAGAGAAATACGGGAAGTCGGCGAGGTAGATCGAAGTACTATCGCCCTGACGCAGGCTATAGAAAAGAACGTGTGTGCAACCTTTTTCGAAAGTGTAGTTTCACGTACAAGAATATGGAGATATCGCATATTAAAAACTGCAAAAGCAGTGTTATGAATCCGGCTCAGTTAGAAAAACCCGAATGCAAAGATGCTAGGAGCAGCAATAGGGATTGGATTAGCAATATTAGCGTTGGAACTACTTGTGTTGCAGTTCCACTGCTTCTCTGTTGATAACAGGCACGCATTGTGAAAACGACGTCCTCAAAAAGGGCGAGTATCTCTCTAACCTATGGAAATGGGTTGAAAAGAGCGTTTCGCATAAGCATGCAGTCTTCTCGAAAAAAGACGCGAACAGCAACAAAATAAGTGGAACTCGGGCGAGAGCACAAAAGAGAGTCTCGCATACACACTCACACACCTGCTGGGTAGAAGTAGGAGGAAGGAGGTGAGTGAGAGAGTGAGTACGCAGAGAGCGCGCACGTGGCGCATGGTAGATCAGGGTAGATCAGGAATGGGTAGATCAGTACATATAGACAGCAGGGGACAGCTCTCACTCGGCTCTCGTAATTATTGAAGGGGCGTGGCTTCTCGCGAATGAAGAGTATGTGTATCGAGATGGGGCGGAGCGAGCGATGAGTCGAGAGTGTGAGATGGAATACCTCTATCCTCTCTCTCCCTCTCTCCCCTCCTCTCTCTATCTCTCTCTTCTTTCTTCTCTCTTTCTCGCCATGCCATTTTGTATCCCTGATCACGCCAATTCCCGGCAGCTTTCCCTTTTAGAGAAGATATGGAGAGTGCAAGAAAACGGGGTAGTGCAATCATTTCGGGATTGAAAGGAGATCCCCCGCGTCACCTCGAAAAAGTGTCCCACTGCCAGGAGGTGACGTGGTATTTATGAATTTATGCAAATGAGGTGTTCGAACTTGGATTCCGAGTTCGTCGCTGCGCGGCGCAGATTGGGTTTACGCGCTCCGACTCCCAGCTGTTTATGCTAATGTAAACGCGCGCTGACCACCACCCGAATGACGTCATTTCTGTGCATCTTGAAGTCATGTGTGAGGTGCAATTAAAATTATCACCATCATCACAAGTCTGGCGTCGGGAATCGATGCATGTGGGAAATGCGGGAGGAGTGGCGGAGAAATGAGGACGGAAGGACGGAAGGCGCGAGAAAGCCTATTTGTTTTGAACACACACCACATTAGTTATTAGCATATGCTGCATGAGGAAATGACTAGTGATGGCGGAATCAGTGGCTGATCTTCGACTTTGTCTCATAAAAAATATCGGAGGTGAAAGCTAGCACATGGTCAGGAACTGAGTTGGGGAGTCATAATTAGTCAGTAGTCAGCACAAGAAGTTGCTGACATGATAAGAAAGCTGAATGGAAAGATCAAATCGAAAGAGAACATGACCATCGATAAATTCAGAGAAAGAACGATACACATATTTTTTAGTAATGCTTTAAAAAAAAAGTGATTTACAGAATAGAAAAAGAACCTAAAAGCTAAAAGGGCACACGAGATAACCGACAACCCACGGTTTTTGTGTGGTCGCCTCGTTGTGGCCGTTCTCGGAGTAGCTCTCGTACCGGTCGATCAACTCCTGGAGCTCCTCCGAATTGGCCAGCTGAACAGGGACCATTCCTCTCGTCCATATACATTCTGGCATAGAGGAAAGAGGATATGAGGAGAGGGGAGACATCATAGAGGGAGGAGGAGGAGGGAGAGAGAGAGAGAGAGAGAGAGAGAGAGAGAGAGAGAGACTCTTACATTCCTATCCGGATCGGCGCTGTCGTCGTCGATGACATGATCCAGGATGCGCACGTCCGACTCGGTCTGCAATCGACTATTGATTTATTTTTTATGCAAACAGTACTTCATTGTAATGTGTTTTCTATAAACACAGTGTAGTCGAGTTTCACTCACAGATGGCGTGAGTCTGACATAAAACTGTGAGCGGTACAAAAATGCATTGGCCTTTGCATCATAACGTTCTCCAACAATGAAATGCATGTGAGTATTAGTGTTTCGATTCCATGTACCGTGCTCTCTTGTTTATGGTGCTTTCGCCGGTGCTGAGAAGAAACGCAGAGCAATCTGGAATACCACCGATTGATTTGATATTTATTTGTTTGATATAATCATGACTGATTTCTTTTACACGTAGTTTCACATATAGGATATATCATATATATGCTATCTTTGTAAATTGAAGGACAATTTTTTTCGGATATGAATGAAAATGACACTTACAAACATCCGAACAGCAACAGTACCCTCGTGATTGTCATCAATCTGCAAGGATAGTGTATGATTGTGCAGGCAGATTCGACACTCACACTGCGCACAAGCGCACCACAAGACACGACGGACGTGAACAAAGAGACAAGGAGGGAGTAAAAGTGCAAGACGAGAGCAAGTGAATCATCGTGATTGAGGATGTAGATGTATTTCTGACTGAGCATCGTGTAAAAATCGAGAAAGAGCGTTTCCCTAGACTCTAGACGAAAATGACCGGGGAAACTTTCGAAGGTAGTAATTTGCTTATGAGAGAAGAGGGAAGTAAGTCGCTGTAAATGAGGGGAACAAATGATCGAATGTGAAGGGAGACATTAGAGTCTATAAAAAGTGTCGACTGCAGATATGGAATAAAATACACGGAATATGTACTTTCTGTTGTACCACAATTAGTGATTCGTTTTGATACATGAAACCATAAAAAAGTGAACATTTAACAACAACGAAATAGTGAAGTGTTGGAATAGTACCCATCCGGTAAAAGTTCACCGGATCATCAGCCAGAACTTTTGTGGTCCACAGCACAGTGACATATTCAAATCAAAATGAATGCATCAACGACAATGTAAGTAGCGCGATAAAAAAAACTAATCTATGATGCTCAATTATGAGAGGTGAGAACATCCGAAAAAGTTTAGGCAATAAAAATGGACACCCTTTGGATACGGAGCACAAATCATGAAAGACAAGATTGGTTTTTAATCAAACAAATTCGATTATTGATGAAATACAATTCTATACTTCAACCACGACGTCTCTGGCAGACTCGAATCTGGCAATTCTTCGAGTAGACTGATAATTCGCAGTTTGGTTGAAGAAAAAGCGTCAGAAAAGAAGAAAGGCGGGAGAGAAGAGCGCATAGAAGAAGAGGGGACGGAGAGGCGTGAGAAAGAGGAGCGCAAAAAGCGAGAGGGCGAGTTATGTTTATCAAGGCAATTCCATCGCCGGGCCTGGGGCCAGAGTGAATGCGCAATTTTTGGAGAAGAGTTCGGAGGTCGGACGATCAGAAACTGGAGGAGGATGAGGAGGGACAGGGGAAGCAGTTGACGGAGAAGAAGTTGTTGGAGGAGAAGTGGTTTGGAGAAGGAGAAGGAGCAGAAGCAGAAACAAGTGTTGGAGAAACAGAGAAACGAAGAAAACAAGCAACGTGAACCCTCGTGTGTTCGAAACACAAATCAATTGAATTGCGATAAACGACTTTCGAATGAAGAGAGTTCGAACTAAATATATAAAAAAAGTAAAGAGTGACAAGGGAAAAAGTAGGAAGATAAAACCTTTACAAAGTAATAATAGAAGAAAGAGATTTGAGAATGTCTGGAATAACCCTCGATTGTTTTTTTAATGTGTTTGTTTGTGGCTTATCTAAATCTTGAATTCTTGAATTTTCGAGCAGCAGTTTTTCGAATTCAATTATGATAACTTATCAACCATGTGACTGCCTATCACGACATCTGTTCTAAAATAGTGCTAGACGATCACAATTACACAATCGAATTACCACATTGCGCTCATTTTTGGAAATGGATGAGGACAAAAAAAACTAAAGTTCAAAATACCAAACACAGAAAACTCGGTGAATACAAAAGTGACACCAGACCGCAGAGAAAAAAAGAGCAGGGGACAAAAGAAAATAATAGAGAGAGCAAGGAGAGAGAGAGCAAGAGAGAGAGAGGGAGAGACAAAATGAATGACTTTTGAGACTAGTCAATCCTAGCTAACGAAACACACAAAATAACATAGCGCTTGTCAAACAGCACTCAACACACTCATCTCGAGTGCGATAGGCTATCAATAACATGTTACTGTTACTGTGAAGAAGGAAATGGAGACAGAGGTATAAACGGGGTAGAGAGAGATAGAGATAGAGATAGAGAGAGAGGGGGGGAGGGTAGAGAGGGACATTGACAGTGACTTGCAGGCTTTCTATGAGGTGCATCGGGGAAATCAATTAGTCTGCCCGGAAACGTGTGCAAAACATGTTGAAATAAGCGAGAAAAATATTATTATGATTTATCTTTGGAAACCATGAGTTATTAAAAAAACTCAAATATGTCCTATGTGCAAATATCAACAATCGAGATTATTGGTATTAGCGTGTGGCCAAAATTAAGTACGACCGATTTCCGTCAACAAAGTCTAGGATTGCTTGCGAGAGAGAGAGAGAGAGAGAGAGAGAGAGAGAGAGAGAGAGAGAGAGAGAGAGAGAGAGAGGGGGGGAGAGAGAGAGAGGGGGAGAGAGTGTGAACGAGGGAAATCTGAATCTGACAGATCCTAGTCTCTGCCATTAGGCACAGCCGAAACAAAGTGTGAAACAAAGAAGTTATTAGTTACAGTAATTGTGGGGAAGAAGTAAAAGAAGGAGTGGCACCTTCAGACAAAGGGGGAGAGAGTGATAGGGAGAGAGAGAGAGAGAGAGAGAGAGAGAGAGAGAGAGAGAGAGAGGGGTTTCGAGGGTGTTGTCGTTATGCCGTCACTCTGCCCGTTTCTATGGTGGATAGCTAGAAGGAGGAGAAAAGAAAGGAAAAGTGAATAAATTATTGTCTTATGCGACAAGCAAAAGGTAAACAGAAAGGATGTACGTTTCAAAAAAGTTGGAATGTGTTGATGTGAAAAAGTTGATGCGATAGTTTTGAAACTTTAAATGTGGAAACATACATGGAAATGCAATTGATGTAAGTTGCTGCGCTGATTTCTCTCACACTGCCCACTCTTCCAGCTTTAAGCAAAGCTCAATTCCCATTCAGTGTTTGACTGTTGTATCGTTGAATGGATAAACGAGTATTATTATTTGATATTAGTATTCATTGTGGACAATAAAAGATGCGACGTATACGATATGCTAATCAGATTCTCTTTCGTCTGACTGGCTACCGAAATTCGAGTAAGAAAAAAGAGGAACTATATGTAACAAAAACAAATGAACTATTTATCATTAAATAAAAAAGGGGGACTATATAAGTCGGGTTCAATTGATTTTTTCGCAAAGTTATAGAGAACTTTGAAACTGGCAACTAATGCGACTGAAATTGCAAAACTGTCTATGGTAGATATTTAACAACTTATGACGCAAAATCGCTCTTGAAATTCTGTGAATGAATTGTAAAATAGTTCAAAAATAAAACGAACGATCAATTTCCAAGTGTTCTGTCTTGTGTTCTGTAAAATAGGCCCATGGACAGCCCATGGACAACTTTGCAGAAGTGCAGCGAGAACTCATCTGCACAATCGGCCCTGGGCCGATTTTGCAGACGAAATTCAGACAGGCTGTAAAATCAGCCCAGGGCCGATTTTACAGACGAATCGCAGACAAAGAGGGCAGAACCATCTGCATTATCGGCCCTCGGCCGATTTTGCAGACAGACCTGATAGCTTGTCTTGGCAAAACATTCGCCGAGCGCGGGACTCGCTCCCAAGAAGCGAGCGCGCAGATTGCACAACGATACCACTAGGCCATCCACGCTTGCGCTGCTCTCTCTCAAAGACGGGAAACAATGCGCTGCGTTTAAAGAGACGAGACTTGATGATGCTTACTTTGTGAATGTAATTGTTTCGAAACCAAGGAACTAATCTTTTGGAAACATAGCATTCGATATTTGAATGTTCACTCTCACACAATTGCAGTAGCTGTCACAATACTTTTTCGAGGTGCGCGCTGTCGACTATTAGTTATTGCAGCACGCAACATGTGCCAGCGTAGTGTAGTGGTGTAGCACCGCGAACATTGATCTTATCTCGCGAGTTGGAACCTCGCGCTCGGCGAATGTTTTGCCAAGACAAGCTATCAGGTCTGTCTGCAAAATCGGCCGAGGGCCGATAATGCAGATGGTTCTGCCCTCTTTGTCTGCGATTCGTCTGTGAAATCGGCCCTGGGCTGATTTTACAGACTGTCTGAATTTCGTCTGCAAAATCGGCTCAGGGCCGATTCTGCAGATGAGTTCTCGCTGCACTTCTGCAAAGTTGTCCATGGGCTGTCCATGGGCCTATTTTACAATGCAAAGACAGAATGTTTTGGATTTTCAGAAACTTTTACTATTTGAAAACGTGATTTGCATTTTTTTAATGATGGTATGAATTTGCAAATTTTAGTCGCAATATTTACCTATTTCATAGTTTTCCATATTATTGCGAAAAAGACAATTGAGCTCGACTTATATGTAACAAAAAACAATCTATATTGAACTATTTATCATTGATTTATACAACTATGAAATACGATGTTCTAGTCAGTTCCCCTTTTTCTGACGAAGCATCACATTGTCCTTGTTGTCATTGTTCCTAGAGGCGACGACGCGAAGGGTCGACTTGAGCTTGTTGAGAACGTTCTGCAAAAATAGAGAGCGGGTACGGTAGTTCGGAATCCGGTAGCGAACGATACGGTAGAAAGTGAAAAGAAGAGAAAATGAGATGTGGGAGAGATGGATAGGTGGAGGTGGAGGTGGAGAGAGAAAGAGAGGGAGAGAAGGAGAGAGGGAGAGAGAGGGAGAGAGAGAGAGAGATCCCTCTGCTCACCTTCATCGCCTTCTTCACGGCCTCATTGTTCTTTTCCACCAGCGGATCGAGCTCCATAACTGGTGGGCCCGCCGTGAAACCGGCGAGGTCGATGAGGATCTGAAAATTAGGTATACGGTATCTGGGGATACGATAGTGTAGTTCGGAGGTTTCCGTCAATATCTAAGGTTTAGAAGGGAGGATCTAAAATCGATTAGCTACGGTAGTTGGAAGGTTCTGTCATTATCTATGATCGACGAGGATCTAAAAACAGTACGTGACTGTGTATGGCAGATCACTATAGTCCATTTCATTATTTTTCAACTACTTCATACTCTCTTTCTTCTTACTTTGTCTCGGCGTGTTACAGTGCTAAAATATAGCACAGTAGCACGGATAACGGTGCATTCTAAAACTTCAGAAATACAGTAACAGAAAAAATACATGAAATACATCAGACAATAGCGATTACAGTACCTCTCCGTTCTCGGCCCATTTCATCTCGTCGATACGAAAGGCAGGGGCGGTGGTGAATGGGTGGAGGAGGAGAAGGAAGAGGAGCAGAGGGAGGAGCGACCGGGTCATGTGTGCAAGGGTGGGAAGAATGACGACGTAAAGCAGCTATCAAGTTCCTAAAAATACAAAAAATAATGTGAAATAAATGTCAAAAAATACCGAAAAATGCCGAAAAATGCGAAAGAAAATGTCAAAAAATATTGTAAATTTTTACAATTTTCGCGCGCCCCATTGCCAAAATGTCGAAAAATACGAAAAAATGCATTTTTGGAAATTTTGTCATTTTTTGAACTTAACTATGACCCCATCCCGCTAATAGCTCGCCACTAGTGCGCCACTATCTCGCGACTAAAATTTGCCCTCGCGAGATAGTGGCGCAGTAGTGGCGGGATAGTGGCCAGCTAATAGCGGAATCTGATCGCCTCGAGCCGCGAATACCCGCGATTATTCGCGTTTCCTATTCGCCCCTTCCTTGCTACCGATTATCGCTAGTATACAATGATATTTTACAAAATTTTGAATAACATTTATCATTAATGGACAGGTTTATTTATGTGTTGGTGAGGGTCTTCTAGTAGTTTTCCGTCGTCTTGGTAGTAGGGTTGACCGCGCTCGCATTGGCTTCGGCGATTCCACCTCGCTCATAGGACGTCCTGGAAGAAGACGGACGTTGCATGAACAGAGAGATTCAAACATAACATAATTGAATGATAATGCTCATGCTCACCTTGCTTCTTGCTCTGTACTCGAGGAAGCTGGCGAGCAGCAGGGCGATGTCGATGTTTGTCCGACAGGAACAGCTGCCGCAGAGACGCGTCGTCCACACTGTACTCGTCTTGCGCGAGCCTCGTGCAACTGCTGCTCCAGCTGCAAAGGAGGGATGAAAGGAGGAAAGAGGGAGAGAAGGGGGGAGAGAGACGTACCTTCTCGACACAGCGCCTGGCGCGCGCCGTCTTCTGCCGGCGTCTTCTGCCGCGTCCTCTGTCACTCTTCTTCTCCTCGGCCCTTGATAGATCCGGCGCACTCCCTCCGCTGCCTTCTCCTGCGAGTCTATGAGTGCCTGCATCTGGAGCATCCTCTGGCCGGTTGTGGCGACGTCTTACTCGTGGTCTGCCGCCAGCTCACTCACCACCCCATGTAGGGTGCGGCCGCCCCATCTACCGCCGTCTTCCTCTCACTCTCGAATTTCTCGTGCCACTCCGACGCAGCCGCCTCCGAGGACTCCAGCTAGACACGCAACTTGGACAGCTCCGCCTCAACGCACACCATTGATAACACTCAATACATCATGATAATCAAATCACTGACCTGCTGGCTGCTGACGGCGACAGTGTCGGCGGCAAGGGTGCGCTGCTCGAGGAGGCGTATCTGCTCCCGCAGCCCCGTCTCCCGTCTCTCCGCGCTTCGTCTCCACAGCCTCGCGGGTGCTCGCCTCGGCGCAGCTCCGCCGACTGCTTCTTCGCAGCCGCAGACGATGAGCTGAAGAAGTCAAATGTCCACACACCTCCTTCTCAGCCATATCAGCCAGGTCGCGCAGATGCCAGTTCTGCCATCCATCGTCGTCTCCAGCCACTGCCAGAATCCCACGCTTACCTCGTGTATCTCGGTCAGTAGATGTCTCAGCTGCTCCCTCTCCTTCTCCGACTCCCAGCCAGCCTTCTTCTCCCTCACCTTATTCTTGTCCGTCAGCTGTTGTCTGACGGTGGGCGGTGGCCAGCGACTCGACCATGTGCTGGTGCTGGTGCTGCAGAGAGTTCGTCTGCACGATCATCTCGTCAATGCAGTTCTGACGCACCTACAACCACACTCACATAAGCCATGCCTATTCAGACCTTGCCCACCTGGATCTTCTTCTCAACATCTTCCTTGTCCTGTCGCGGTCGATCGTACGTCTCGGTCAGCTCAGTGTTCGCCTTGAGAGCCTCGCAAAGCTGGTCGATCGGAGAGGGCACGAAGGACACCCCGTCGCATTTCTAGGCGACATCGGCGTCTTTCAGTCCCTCTCTCCCTCTCTCTCTCCCTTACCTCCTCCACATGCATCTCGTGGAGGCTCTTCCGAGACAACAGCTCAGAGTGCTGGAAACGTATCGATCAAACGTGAACCATATGGACAATATGTATAGTCACTTCATAATGCACACCATACTGTATCACTTTTCTACCAGCTTTGAAATGTAAAAATTGTACCTTTTTCCTGAAAGATCCTATACTCCGCGCGTTCCCTTGACGCGCATCTCTCCGTACTCTCCGTATCTGATCCACGAGTAAGGATCGGTGCCGTCGGCCTGCTTGTTGATGCGCGCGCCCAGCATGGGATCGTCGTTCAAACGAGTCTTCCTCCTCAAATAACGTATGATATACACATCATTCACGAAATCGTGTCCACTTCCTCGGACAGTTATGCAATGCATGAACCGGTGACTCGCCAATGACACACACACACTCACCTCACACATTAGGGACATTCAAAGAATACTACTGTCGCAAACAAATGATAAAAAACATAAAACAACGATACTTTACGAATATAATGCAATAAAAATGAGAAAAAAACAAAAACAAAACTTTCGAATAATTTTCGTAAATTGTTCGACAGTTGTGCACACACTACACAACACTATATTCCAGAAAATCTGCTAATAGCTCGCTATTAGCGACGTAGTGGCGGATTAGTGGCGAAGCAGAACTGTCACGCTTAGTGGCGCACTAGTGGCGAGATAGCCGCAAAACGGCCCTTAGTTGCCGGCTATTAGCGCCCCCGGGTCAGAGAATAGCTGCTTTACATTTGCATTGTTATTGCTAGTAATGCTCCAGTCACAATGAAACGTATTATCACTGGTTTCGAAGTTTGCGAATGACGTCACGAAGCATTATCGATTGTTTGTATGAACTCTATTTCGGACAGGTGTTTCTCAGGTTCCCACGTCCTCCCAATGCCTTCATCCGCGCGGTAATACGCGCGCAATGCCGTGAGCTTCACATTTGCGAGGGAAGCGTCACATTCAAACGCCTGAATCAGGCCGGTCTCCCAAATGTGCACGCTCTCTCGTCGCTCTGCGCGCTTGCGCACTCCGCGCGTCGCACAGTGTCTCGATGCGGCGCGGCTGCGTCGCGCCGCGTGGGTCATCGGCCGTCCAGTGTTCCGTTTGCAAGCAGCAATCGTTTGGCCCCCGTGTTGTGATTTTCCGGTGTTGATTCGAGAGATGTGTGTAGTTTGTAGGCGCAGTTTGAATTGCGCGCGCATTACGCACATTACCGCGCACACAAAAACTCTGACGCTTCCCTCATCTGGTCTGTTCCGTTTCGAATTTTCCCAATTTTCGTCCTTTGTTACGTTTCACATTGTGTTCTGCGCGCATTTTCTGTTTTGAGAAATCTATGCACATTTCATGATTGCAGGGTAGCGACGCGTTTTGCGACTAACCTACTCATCCCGATACCATGAGGAAGACGTGAGTTCACTTGAACCTCTTGATTTGGGTGAGGATGGCCATATATGGTCCGGCCACGGTGTTGTGCCCAACGGGGATTGATTGTCTCTTCGTTCCTTCGAAATGCCTTCGAAACACTGTTCGAACGTGTTTTGTAGACAGTCACGAGTGGAGTTTCGAAGAATCTGACTCTGACATCTGACAGCAATGATGAAGATGAAAGATGTCATGTTCAAGATTTGCGTATTGCAGCGGCGGCACGAAGCGCAAGCGCGAGGACGACGACGCCGACGTCACCATGGACGACGACGACACGAGCCGGCAGAGCGGACCCGCCGTGCCCGTCGCCGTGCCCAAGGGTGTGTCATAGAAATCTGGTTTATTGCTCATTAATTATTCTCACATCTTGGAAACAAAGTATAACGTGTGTCACAAGTGCGCGACGAAAGAAAGCCTCGTTTCAGGAAAGGAGAAAGACCCAGAGTTCTCGGCGCCCAAGGGCCAGAAGCTGGCCGATCTGGACGAGGAGGGCGTGAAGGAGAAAGACGCGTCCAAGGTGACAAACGCTTTTCTACTTGTACTTGTAATTTTGATATTTTTGGTTGAATGTTTCAGACTATTGAAATTGTATTGTAACACGTATGTGAGAAGCTGTGTAAAACATACTTTTCGTGGTGATAAACCCTTCAATAAAAAATCATTACAAGTACAAGTAGACTGTAGTGGAATGCATCCTCTCATACACATGTTTTCTACAGGAAGACTCTTCGGTGGTGGAGCAGACGCACTACATCGTGATCCCGTCGTACGCGTCGTGGTTCGACTACAACGCCGTGCACCAGATCGAGAAGAGGGCTGTGCCGGAGTTCTTCAACGGAAAGAACAAGAGCAAGACGCCCGAAGTGTGAGTTTCGAGCACCGTTGTATTGCATGTTTTTAGTGTGTTGGCGGACATGGCAATGGTATTAATGACCGTGTTCTTTCACTTACTTATCTACTTCTGAAACCTGAAACGTAACTGACCATGAGCATCTTTTTGCAGATACCTCGGCTACCGCAACTTCATGCTGGACACGTACCGCCTGAACCCGTTCGAGTACATCTCGGCGACTGCGTGCCGCAGGAACCTCGCCGGAGACGTGTGCTCCATTATGAGGTGCGCTGGAGTGGTTACGATAGTTATAAGATACGGTACTGTAGTATAATAGATTGCGTAATACGATATGGATACACGTGGCTATAATGTCATGAAATATTGTTGCATTCATTGTCTTATTGGGTCGACAACTACAATTTAAAGATGTTTGTGTGTTGAAACCTACATCGTGTATTATTTTATGATTCGCGTGTTTTCAGGGTGCACTCGTTCCTTGAGCAGTGGGGCTTGATCAACTACCAGGTGGACGCGGAGGCGCGTCCCGCCCCTGTCGCCCCGCCCCCCACGTCGCACTTCATGGTTCTGGCCGACACCCCCATAGGAGTGCAGCCCATCGCCCCAGCGGCTGTTAGCGCTATCACTCAGGTAGGGTGAACAGTATTGTATAAGTAGTAGTCAGTGGAATTGGCCGGTGGAATGAGAGCGTGTGTTGTGTGCCATGCACTTTTCTCATCAAAGACTGACTGTCGCTGTGGCCTTGTGGCTAGCGAGCTCGCCCAGCGGGTGTGAGTTGGCGGGTTCGATCCCCGCTGCCGGCGCGTTCGATGACGAGAGACACGCGGTCTGTTCTGACTAGTTGCTGACCAGATAAACTCGTAATTCGTACACCTTTCCGAGAACTTGTTGTTTTTTTGGATGTTAGAAATGGGTTTATAGTATTTTCAAAGTAAATTTATGTAGTGATTGGACATGGCGAGAAACAAGAATACTACAAAATTCAAAGATATCGTGGAAAGAGAATAAAAAAGTATATAGAAGTGTAAAAAGTAAGAAAATACGTTGTGATTTGAGGCGAAGGAGGCAGCGAGCGCGGAGGGCACGTCGAACGGGCAGGTGGTTGTGAAGGAGGAGTCGATCGCCAATCTAGGACTCAAGACGGACCAGTACGCAAAGCAGCTCGCTGCCATGAAGGTACGCCACTTTATGTCATACCTGATCTATCTATCTGACACGGCACCTTTGTCTTAATCATTAGTCGAAGTATTAAGTATATTTTTTTTGCAGACGAAGGGCGCGGCGCCCGGTCGCGACTGGACGGAGCAGGAGACACTGCTGCTGCTGGAGGGACTGGAGATGTTCAAGGATGACTGGAACAAGGTGCGTACGACAGGGAGACGTATTACGTATACAACGTATAGCATACTGTGGGAAACGTATCGCTCGCGGTATCTGGTTGGTATGAGGATAGGCTTTAACAGTGACTTGGAACGCAGCATACATTGACATGAAACGAACATATTGCGTTGCAGGTGTCAGACCACGTTGGTACGCGTACGCAGGACGAGTGCATCATGCGCTTCCTGCAGCTGCCCATTCAGGACCCGTACCTGGAGGAGATGGGAGGGGGTGGAGGCGGAGCGAGTGGAGAGGCGGCCGTGCTCGGTCAGTTACTATTCAAATAGTGACAACTTGATATTCATGTTCTTTGTTGGTAAATGTTTTTCTCTCTGTAGAAACGTTCGTGAAATCTAACATCTTCATCGATTGACTGCAGGTCCGCTGGCGTACCAGCCGATCCCGTTCTCGCAGACGGGCAACCCTGTCATGTCGACAGTGGCCTTCCTGGCGTCGGTGGTCGACCCCCGCGTCGCCGCCACAGCCACCAAGGCGGCCATCGAGGAGTTTGCAAAGATCAAGGACGAGGTGGGCAGGGTGTTCATAGAAGTATGTTTCATATGATCACGAATGCATGTATCGTTGCAAATCTGCGATTGTCTGACAGAACAATCAGCATATGTGATGAGTGATGTTGTGCGGGTAAGGCAAGATTAGATGAGTGTTTTGTTGTGCAGGTGCCGCCTCTGCTGATGGAGGCGCACGCTCGCAACGTGGAGGCGCACCGGGCCAAGACGGGAGTGATCGACGGCACGGCCGGACTCGCACACAGCGGCATCGCCGACGATATCGGTGCGTGCATGTCAGCTTTGACGTTTGAATAGTTGTCTGCTTTAAGTTTCAGACAATTGAAGATAGACCTTTGTTGTTAGATATTTCTACCAGGAGAAACTTGGTCTTTATGATTCTGATATTGTTTTTGTGTTGCAGAGAAGGAGAAGAAGGATGGGGAGGAGAAGGACAAGGAGGAAAAGATGGACGAGTCGGAGGCCGGCGGCAAGAAGGGAACGGACGGGGAGAATGAGGGAGAGACCAAAGAGGTTTGTGGAAAGTGGCGATGTTAATGTTAAGTTATAGCAACTAGCTAGGATCGTATCGTGTCAGAGTTGTATGCGTTTGATGTTTTTTAGTAGAAACGTACATAGTGCGTTTTAACAAGGCCAGACAATCGGATTTCGTATATATGTGTTCCGTTGTGTGATGAAACTTAATTGGCACGTGTTGATTTTTGAGGGCGAGGCGAAGACGGCCATCTCGGAGGCTGTTCAGTCGGCCGCCGCCGCCGCCTTATCCGCTGCTGCCGTCAAG
The DNA here is from genome assembly GCA_963966185.1 of Rhabditoides inermis. Taxonomy (NCBI): domain Eukaryota; kingdom Metazoa; phylum Nematoda; class Chromadorea; order Rhabditida; family Rhabditidae; genus Rhabditoides; species Rhabditoides inermis. The sequence continues at coordinate 149,429 of CAWZYM010000380.1, read as the reverse complement.
GCAAAGGTGGGTGGAATTAGTATAACTACTATAATATTGTAAATCTAGTTTTTATCAGTTGTTCACTTCTCTATGTTTCTTTTGCAGCACCTTGCATCGATCGAGGAGCGGCGCATCAAGTCGCTGGTGGCTCAGCTGGTGGAGACGCAGATGAAGAAGCTGGAGATGAAGCTGCGACACTTCGACGAGCTGGAGCTCATCATGGACAAGGAGAGGGAGGCGGTGAGTGTTGGGATACTGTGTAAATGGTACTTAACCCTTGAAGCATTAGAAGTTGATTCGTTGATTGGCTTGGATTGAGAATTTGAATGCAAGGGCAGGGCTAAAAGTGAGAAAACGTGTAAAGATGAACTACTGTGTTGCATGTTTGCTTTCTGGTTTCTGGAAGCAGTCTTTAACACAGAAGATGAGCGTGGAAATTGTCTCTGTACTTGCTGTGAGATTGAAACGTATTGGTTACGTGGTAATTTATTTCCTCTTTTCAGCTCGAGTACCAGCGCCAGCAGTTGATCGCCGAGCGACAGGCGTTCCACATGGACCAGCTGAGATACCTGGAGAACAGGTACGAGTCGTGTACATGTGTGACGTCATCAGATGAGAGGTGACGTCAACTTGTTTTCAGGGCGAAGCACGAGGCGCACAACAAGCTGGTGTCGGGCGGGCAGCTGCCGGCCGGTCTGCCGCCCGGCTTCGAAGTGAGCGGACCGCCCCAGCCACAGCCACAGATGCAAGCCGCCCCGCCCGCCCCCGCCAACGACGACAAGGACGAGGCGACCCCCACCGCCCCCACTCCTGCCGCCCCCGCCCCTGTCCCTGCCGCCGCTCCGCCCACGCAGGCCCCGCCTCCTGCTGGATACCCCCCGCAGGGGTACCCGGGTGGATACGGCGCTCAGCCGGGGTATGCCGGTCAGCCGCAGCAGTATGGAGGCCCGCCGCCGCATCAGGCAGGAGGCTATCCGGGAGCAGGTGGGTGGTTATTCGTGTGCAGTGTGTGTTTTGAACGATGTGATGAGGTCTCACATGTTTGTTTAGGATATCCTCAGCAGGGAGGCGCAGTACCGGGCGGTCCGGGAGGCCCGCCCCCGCAGGGACAGTACTACGCACAGAGGCCGCCCTATATGATGCAGGTAGGAAGGGGTGGGGATTGATGAGAATGTTTTTGCTATGTTGACTGACCGATATATACGCCGGATTGAATGTGAATCTTCGATCTGTGATGTGATCGGTATGTACGTGAAACGTGAAATAGTGCTTGTGCGGAATTTATGTTACCGCGTGGAATAAGTTAGTTTGTGTAAAGAGTGTTTGTGATTGTTGTTGATTTGTGTGGTTGCAGGGTGGTCAGGGCCAGCCCCCGGCCGGCTACCGCGGACCTCCGGCGCCGACCGGTGGACCGCCCGCCGGAGCACATCCCGGAGCGCCCGGAGGATATCCCACACAGGTGGGAAGGATGTTGTCATTTAGCATGATAATTACATTGAATATGACACGCACACAATAGAATAGTTAATTACGTATATTAGAGTTAGGCATCACATTTCACGAGTCACGACAAATAATATCTATGGTAGGCGGCCAGTAGTAGTAGTTGATATAAAATTTGGTGTTTGAGATGTATAATTGTTTTGAGGTGTATTGAGATATATAATTCTAATCTCGAATTGCGACAAATTTTTTTAATATTAGTAGAAGAGTAGTTGTTGGTAGGATTGATAATCAAGCTATTCTGATGACCGATGGGGAATGACCATGTTTTAGTTAGACGAAACATATTGTTGGCAACATTGGGTCGCAAATGTATGTATTTCAGCCGCCGCGAGGCTACTACCCGGGTCCTGGTGGGGCGCCGGGCGGCTATCCGCAGGCAGGAGCCGGCTATCCGATGGGAGGACAGGCAGGAGGAGCGGCAGGGGGACAGCCCGCCCCGGCCGCACAGCCCATGGACAGCGCCGACGCAGCCACGCCGCCCATGCACCACGGTATGCAATGAGTATCTCTTTCTTTTTCTCTTTCTCCCACTCATCTCCTCTCAGCCTAGGTTCCTATTAGTCCATTCTTATTCGTTTGTTTACAGGTGTTCCTGGTACTCCGGGAGAGCCGCCGAAGGAGTAGGCAGAAGGAAGAGGAAACTTCTGTGGTCTAGGACTACTTCTGTATTTACTCCTACCATCTCTCCGCAGTTACATAATCATCTGTCTCTCCCTCTTTCTCGCCACACCTTTGTACCACACCCCCTCCACTTGCATTCTACCGTACCCCTTGTGAGTTGTCCTCGTTGTCCCTTATGCGAGCGTGTCCCGAGTGTCCTCAGCTCTCTATCTCACAACATCTATCTTCATTTTACCACTTTACCAGTAATTTCATTGATAAGTTATGTTTGTGTGTGTTGTGTAGTGATGTCGTTGCGTGAGCGCGTTTTATTTATTCCGGATTTTGATTGACGAGTTTGTGTACACCGTATCTCGTGTTGTTTATTATTATCGTAGTCAAGACTTGTGTTTCTCTATTTGTAAATGATAAAATATGCAATGACCTCGTTATTCTTAGTGTTGTGTGGTGTAAATGGTTTGCAACCGTTTGTGATATTTTGTGGTATGATTGTGTGTGGAGGAAGGTTATTACTGCAAGTCAAAGTACTGTACGTGCAGCATCAATGGCCGATGTGGACTACGAGGATGATTTCGGGGATATCGATGAGATGAGCGATGTGGACCGGTCTCAAGGAGGTGTGCATTTTTTCTTTTCTTTTTTGAGACACGTCTTTACGTTGAAAAATTCACGCGGGTTTTCCAGACAGGGTGTACAGGAATGAATTGTATTGGATTTATAACTGGATTATTGAACTCGTTCATGGAATTGTTGCGTTTTCTCGCCCTTGAGACACCGGGATTGGAGTCGAATGGTTCCGGATGATGTGCAGATGATGTCCTTCTTCATTGATAGCCGCTGCTTTCCAGACGACGTGGTGGGTTCGTCGTCTGCGATGATGTCGATTCGTGGAGCAGAGGAGGAGGAGGAGGAGGGCGACGAGGAAGTCACACCCAGTGAGGTGAGAGAGGCTGGTTGCGCCTTAGTTACTTATTAGTTACTCTTGCTCTGTCTGTCATTAATGCTCTCATTTCTACAGCTATGAATGTGATGAGCAAAAACCTTATCGTCACCAACATTTCCGTATCATCCCTGTAATGTTCGCCTCATTTCAATCATATTCATAATTGGGGATAATGGATAATGAGGATGTTCCGTTTGCAGGTGCTGTCCCAGATGAAGGTGGCGTGGCAATCGGAAGCCGCCGCCCCCACTCTCCTGCCGCATAGGTCAGTCAGCTGTACATTTAGATTACTGTATATTGAATATATTGAACATGGATGTGAATTAATTGCATTGAATCGAATGAATCGATTTAATGTGAAAAAATGTTGATTACTGCGAGGAATTGTGGTTTCTTTTATATGATCGATACTAGCATTTGTCATTTGTGGAATATTCTCATAGAGTCAATTCTTATCTTTTTCTCTTGCAGATTCGAGTTGCTGGAGCTGCTGATCGAGATGATTGAGGGAATGGAGGAGAATCTCAGCAGAATCAAGGATAAGGTACGAGCAGATATTCTCCATCATTAATATTTGAAATGTAATTGCCTTGCAATTATATGTTTTCTGGTTTGTGGGATGTGAATGAGATATATGTAGTCGAAAGTGTCCCTTCAACATGCATGCTTATATTTTCGATATGACGGTTCACGTGACAGGTGTGCGTGAAGGTGTCGGTGCATCGGCTGGAGCTGCAGCGCATCGGATTCCTCTGCAATCACTATACCAGGTGGGGTGGGGGAGTCGGAGTCGTACGGTGTTGCTTCGGATGCGGTCCCGTAGAGTAGAGTGACCCTCCAGCATCTGGCGTTCCATCTTTCGTTGCTAAGAAAGTTGGATGAAGGGTCGGAGCTTGATGGGCAACTCTTTGCGTGTCCTAGATCTATGGGGATTCGACTTGTTCTTTTCCTGACGAAAGATGGAACACTGGGTCTGAGCAGGCATAACGGGCAACTGTTAGCTGGTCCTTGAAATAACGATCCTATTTTTTATACAGAATTTCCTTTTAAGGACTCGCCTGCACAAGATCGAGTCGAATCCGCGTCGTGTGTTGGCAAATCACAACGAGAGGGCCGTCAAGGGAAAGGTGAGGAGGGAGAGGGAGATAAAAGGGGAGAAAAGAGAGAGAGAGGGAGGGAGATATAGAGAGATAGAGAAGGAGAGAAGAGGGAGAGTATGTGTAGGGGAGGAGTGGGTAGTTTTGTTGGGAAGGATATTGATTGTGTTGAATTGAAATTTCAGGCTGATCTGTTGGCTCCATCAGAGATTGAGTTCTGCACCCGCCTCGCCTCCTCCGAATCGGCACTCCTCGCAAAGGTACGCGCCGGTGTGTTGTTGTCGTTGTTGTTGTTGTTGTTGTTGTTGTTGTTGTTGTTTACTCTTTCTCTTCAGACTTTTCTGCAGCGTCTCCCGGCCAGTCTTCACAAGATCCCAGTGCCGAAGGAGGATCTGCGACATGAGAGGGTGAGAGAGGGAGAGAGGGAGAAAGGGTGGGAGGGAGGGAGGGAGGGAGGGAGGGAGGGAGGGAGAGAAAGAAAGAAAGAAAGAAAGAAAGAAAGAAAGAAAGAGAGAGAGAGAGAGAGATGTGTGTGTGGTTTATAATGTGGAAGCGATTACACAAGTGCAATGCCGGGCAGATTGAAGATGGAAGAAGTAGTGTTCTGTCATACCCTGATTTGAGACTATTCGACTGTTTGTATGTTTCGACGACTGGCATAATGGAACTGTTTTATTAATCTCTAATGAGTTTTTGGCAATAACCAGTAACAATATTGCTATGTAAAGGATGCAATTGGGTATGCTGTGTATAACGTTTTCCAGGTTCTGATCGAAGTTCTTTCTGACGATTGTGAAGACGTGAACGTCCCGGATCCCACGGACCCCGCCAGTGAGATTGTCATCGGACTCGACAAGGTACATAAGACTTAGCTCCGCCCCTCGTAGCCACGCCCCTTTGTGGCTCCTCCGACTTGGGACTGCTTAATGGAATGGATTAATTATTGATTTTTGCAGGGCACTGTCCACCTCATTCCCTATCTCGCCATCTCGGAACTTCTCGAAACTGGAAAGATCCGACTGCTGTAGATCGGAGGAAAATATCTACCCAGTGATCTACCCATTTAACAAAAGTGATCTATCACTACTCTCGTATCTCCTATTGCCTCTCACCCTTTGACCAGTCTTGTTTCATTCCTCCTTGTTCACTTTGCCTTGACACTTTGATACTCAAATTTCATTTTGGTGTGCTTGTATTTTGCGCGTGTTTGATAAATCATGATTCAGCGGTGCGAATAAGTTCGATATGACTGTTGACGCTGTCGTTTTTCGTCATTATGGTACATATCAGGATATTAATTGTCTTCTTATTGGTGTAGGTTCATTTTGATTACCGATAGCTTCTTTTCAGCTGTTCAACCACGTACCGGGGCTGGTAGCTGCGTAGGCGTATATGCCCTAGGAGCAATACTGAGATTTCGATGACGTCACTATCCGAACACATTCGATTGGAATGATGTAATTTTCAAGTTACTATAGACAACTTTTTTATTCTTGACTCTTGATTGAGAACATCATTTCGGGCGATCGTTTGTGTGAGAATAGGAATGAATGGCGCTCAAGTATACAGATATCGCATGACGATTGACTGATGTGCGGAGAAATGGCTTGTATTATGAAATTGTTGTATTCATTTGTATCAGATCACACTCAGAAGTGTTTTTGCATCTTTGTTAGTATACTGTATCTTATCAGTATAAAGTGTCACCGTATATTCTGATAAGATGTTTTGAGTCGATGGGTGCTGTGTCGTCTCAATACATCATATACAGGTGAGTATAGTGGATTGCATACATCAAGGTAAGTAAACTTTTAGAGTTGCCTCATTTTAAACATTTTCAGATTATTATTTTTTTTTGCTGTGGAAGGCGTCATCTTGGATACTATTTTCCTTATTCAGCAAACTACAAATCGAAAAGATGGTAATTTCTATGCTATGTACATATCTGAGTAAATTAAAATCATAATTGATAATAATGATAATGACCCAGAAGGGAAGTACTTGGAATGAAGTGGGAATGACGGTATGGTGTGAACGTGAACGGTGCGAACGAGATTTGTACACAAATGGATAGCGAAACTTAGAAATTGATTTCGCAATATTTGTAGAGTGGAGAACATCAAATGATGAATTTCTTTTGTTGCCACTCGTAGCGCTGACTGTAACACGCGTATTAGAGTAGACTCGACATCGACAGTCACTTCACGTATACAATCAAGGCAAGGCATACACGTACATTAACTCGCAATCAGAAAGTGCGCCACCTGCCTCTCTCTCTCTCTCTTCCCGCGGTCAGAGACACGGCGGGAGTACTATAAAAGAGAGAGCCAGGTCCGCGTCGCGTGCCCACCATCCACGTGCGGCGGCTGCTGGGCGCGCGACCAAGGGCTGACACGCTGATTCTGACTATACGTACCGCGCCGCGGCAGCGTTTCTCCTGAGAAGTTGGATCCGTACTCATTCTATTGGTCTTCGTAGTGTTTACATCGCGTCCGCGACAATGAAGGGCAGAACGTACCGCACAATTGCGGTACGTTTAGTCTTGATTGTGAACGTGAAATAACTGTCGTAGATCGTCGTAGATCGCTGGTCGACCTATTTACTATGTACGCGTGTTACCGGCAGACGTACGAATGGAAGCAGAAGAGGGCGGTCATGTGGTGGACCATTGGAGCAGGGCTGGCGGCGAGTGCTATCATCGCCGTCACCTACGTGCTAACAGAGGTCCGGTCGTTCATTGTTCACGTTTTCACGTTCCAAGCAACATTAAAGGTTTCAAGTTCTTGTTTTTCTTCCTATAATAACTAAATATGTAGTTTGCAGTATGTTGACGCCGGACCTATCACGAGCTACTTCTGCTCATCTTCGTTTTCGAAAGTGACCAGCACAAGTCCGAGCTATTCTACGTGAGACGTATACGTGATTTGGACGTCCCCGCAGTTACATAGAAGTATAATATTTTTTGCGTGTGTTTCATAAAGTATGATTCAGAGGTGTGATATGTTTGGGAATGTTGCCAAACGATGGCTGTTGTATCACAGAAAACTACGAATTAGTATACAATATCTTATCAACTCTGTAATCTTATATTCCGATATGATGCACTGAGTCTATTCCAAATGTGGCGTCTCACTCTCAATACATGATACACATATTGTCGTTTTTGTTCTGACCATTACCAGTACATTTGAAATATGAGGTTTTCCATCCATGGTTTTCAATTTATATCAGGAACGTGCAATGTTGCAGGTCACCATTAAAAGCATGAATGGCAAGAGGTTCAAAAAGTCTCTCGCCAAGAAGGCTGGGTCCTTTCAAATTCCCACGATATCTTTCTATTCACGGAAACGTGGCTGAATTCTAACATCCCCGATTCCCTTATCGATCCTCTCTCGCGTTTCCGCATTTATCGGTGTGACCGCGTTGACTCGAGTGACAATGACGCCATAGGCGGTGGTATTGCCATATTTGTTTCCTCACATATACCGAGCGTCTATCACTGCTCGTCCACATTGCACGAGATTATTGCTATTGATCTGTGTCTGCCGCGCCCGCTTAGACTTGTCGTTGCATATCGTGTTCTACACTTGTCCCTCGCACAATCACTCGCATTCTTTGACTACTTGTTAACCTGCATCCCAACCCCGTCTAGTTCACTTGTCGCCGGCGATTTCAACTACCGGATGTTTCCGCCCGGCGAGATTCCCGCCGGCCCGCTCTCCATGTTCACCAATTGCACCTTAAAGAAGATCTCCGGGGAAAGTGACCCACACCATTATTTTGATGCCCTCTCTCACTTTTACCTTACAACAGCGTGGCGGGACCAATTTATGTTTTCCGGGTCACATATCTGCCGATTGGCGCGCGGGCGGGTGGAAGCGAGTGAGAGGAGAGAGAGAGAAAGAGAAAGCGGGGTCAACGCACTGCATGTGTTGGTTTGAGAGTGTTTTGGGATCACATGTTTCATGTTTGTGTGAACGTTTTCAGAAAGTTTAGTTAATCCCAGTTCACTATTTCAATTATAAAGCACTTTCAAACCAATTCAAACAATCCACTCTCTCCTCTCTTTCTCTTTCTCTCTCTCTCTCTCTCTCTCTCTCTCTCTTTCTCTCTCACTCTCACTCACTCTCACTCACTCTCACTCCCCTCTCGCTCTCACTCACTCTCACTCACTCTCACTCCCCCCTCTCACTCACCCCCTCTCACTTTCCCTCCTATCGACAGTACGAAGTTAGTCGCTTTTTATCAAAAACATTGTTTATCGACAAAAAACGAAGCATAAGAAACATATGTTTGGAGTAGCATGGTCGGTTTGTATGTAGCTTGGTGTCTTGAGGCCGCGCGGCGGGGAGAAGACAATCGATACTCCTGCAAATCAGCGATAAAAGCAAGTGAATTCACGAAACATGAATTCACCAATGCACAATTATAAACACGTGTGAAGTGTTCGCTTATTTCAACGCCGGGTAGAACAGATGGAAGCAGTTCACAGGAACCAAGACAGAGATCAAATTGAAGAAAACAACATGAAAAAATACAGTTTGAGAGTAATCCACGGGTCAAGCATGTCCAATCATGTATGTATGTAGTACGGACAATTAATGCACAACAGGAAACAACAGAAAATGCAAGTAGTAGCACAAATCAGTAAAAACAACGAAAACAGCTGATCAGCTGATCGATGATCGGAGCAGCGACTGCGACTAGTCTTAAGTCCCGCCCATTAGAAATGGTCCCGTCGCGACATTTTAAGGCAGATGTTTGTCAATTGGAATCGGATCAGGGAATTGCGACCGATTATGCTAATTTCTCGAAATTTGAGAATTATTTGGAAGGTACAAATGATTTGGACGGGATCCGTACTAAATATTCGGGCCCGATGTTCTTTTCCCCGGAGATCTTCTTTAATGTCAAATCGAGTTCACGAGCCGACGCGCGGTGCTCACATCCTCGATCTTGTTTTGTCCTGCTTTGACGTCTGCACCCGTGTGGGAAGGCCACTCGGCCTTACCAGCGATCACAACTCTGTGTCCTTCTCCATCCCAGCCCTTGCACCCACATCGCCGGCACCATCTCCCCCCTCTCTGTGTTTTACAAAAGCAAATTATGACGATATAAACTATTTCATTTCTAATCAAACCTTTAGCTTTAGCAACAGTAGTATCGAGCTTTCGTATAGTAGTTTTGTTTCAATTCTATCCCGCTGCATTGAATTATTCGTTCCAGTTAGCTTCCCTCAGTCCACAAGCGTTCCCGCACACGTCGAGAGAGCTCGCCGGAGGGCAGACGCGGCGTGGGAGAGGCGAGGCGACTCGGAGGAGGCCTTCGCCTCTTTTGTCCGAGCCCACCGCGAGCACTCCAAGGCGTGCAGCGGACACGCAAAGTGGAAAGAGAGGAAAGTGATTATTTCTGGTGACAGTAAGCGCTTTTTTGGCTATTTCGGGCTAGGTGCTCTAAAATGCGACAATGGTGTTATTTCGTCTGACCCATCCATCATTGCTAACACTTTCGCCTCATACTTTGCCAGCGTCTACACAGCCCCACCTGCGTCAATCAATCCCCCAACCTTCCCTGCGCGCACAAACAAAACTATGCCCCCCTTTCTTCTCACCCTAACCGATGTTCTTAGCGCTTTCAAACATCTAAAATCTACCCTAGCATCCACTCCCGAGGGTATCCCAACGTTTTTCATAAAACGAGTAGAACCATCAATTGCTCCAGTGCTAGTCAAACTTTTTAATTTGTCCCTTATAACTGAATCCGTTCCTAGTGCGTGGCGGGAAGCCGTGGTGAATCCCATCCACAAGAAGGGGGACACCAAGCTCGCCTCCAACTACCGCCCCATCTCCCCGCAAGCTCATGGAATATTGTATCAAAGATAAGTTACTATCCCATCTTCTCTCCCAATCTCTCTTCTGTAACCGCCAATTTGGTTTTCTCCCGAAACACTCTACTACATCCCAACTATCCCTTTGTATATCTCTCTGGTGTGATTCTATTTCAAATGGCGATCAGGTTGATGCAGTGTATATCGATTTTGCCAAGGCGTTCGATTCAGTTTCCCACCCACTACTTTTGCATAAGCTCAAGTCATACGGTATCTGCAATAACCTGATTGCTTGGTTCTCTTCCTATCTCTCCTCGCGCACCTTCGTCGTCAAGAACGGTAACTCTGTCTCCTCATCTCTCTCCTGTCCCTCTGGTGTGCCTCAAGGTAGTGTAGTTGGTTCCCCTCTCTTTCTCATTTTTATCAACGACATTACTGACAACTTGAAGTCTGATGCACTCATGTATGCAGATGATCTCAAAGTCAGTCGCGCTATTGTAGATCTATGATTGATTTCTGGGTGCTGGGTCAGGACGTTGGGGAGATTGACCGCTGGTCAGAAATCTGGCAAATGTCGGTCTCCTCGGCTAAGAGCCGGCACCTGCAGATCAAAATGCGTCATGATTGCCCTCTCCTCCTTTCAGGTGTAGAGCTGCAGAAAGTAACTGATTCGGTAAGCGACCTTGGTGTAGAAATTAGTCCTGATCTCTCCCCACGTGCACACATTTCTAAGATTGTTAAGAATCAATAACACGCAATTGAGTAATCACGAAGAAAACGCGAATTTGGATCAAGTGGTTTCGACTCCTAGCATCTTACCACTTGAGCCTTCCATCAACCCGGAGTCTCATCAGAGATGAAGTTGATGGAAAAGTATTTGTGAATAGTTTTCGGGGTTGGGGGAATAATGTACAACAAAAGGTTTCGACATTAGTGAATAAATGTTCAGGAATGGTGGTGACGGAAACAACTTTTGAGAGCAGAGAGGTAGCGGCTGACTGCGATCAGTGCACACGCTAGAATGAAAGAGGCAAGTGCGCGCAGCTGTGTTGATAAGACGTAAGACGTGCGCGCAGATCATTCGAGAACGGGTGATACAGTCGAGAGAGCAAGAGAGAGTGCGATGGGTAGATCACTGGTGTAGATCGAAATTGTTACTCAAACACTTCTTCGCAAAATTTTGAGAAATCACGTTTTGAAAGCATATTATATTTACATTTTAATACACTATTCGAAAGTATAGAGGTTGCTATGCGTACTTTCACGGTATTATTCGAGTGTCCATTTTTGATATACGTTTCAAATAGCTGTTTGCATCGTATTTTGAAATCTTCATATTTCGAACAGCAACGGAATATTCTAACTAACTCTCCATGTAAACAGTTATATGATACGTTCAAAGATATATTACTATTGACATGTGGAAAACGAACCACATGAAAATTGTAATCGTCGGTTTTGTTATACAGTTTTGTAGTGAATTTGTTATTTTCTAAATGAATGTCCAAATCTAAAAATGCAGTGTTGTTGATATCGGAATTGGTTTGTTCCAGAGTGAGTGAGCTGTGATAAATGTCGTGTTTTATTTTTTGAATCACATCATTTTCTCGGTAAATGACTAGAATATCGTCCATATATCGGAAACAATTCATCTTTTTACGATTAAGGTATTCAATATTTTGTTTACAAAATTTATATTCCATAAAACTGAGAGTCAGATCAGCTATCATAGGTGAAGCGTTATTACCTTGGGGAATTCCAGAAATTTGTTTGAATATGTTACTACCATACTTCGCAAAACTGTTTTCAAGTACATAATCTATGAGAAATTTTATATCGTTTTTATCATAATAATTATATTTGCAATCATGACTGTTATTTGAATAAAAAACATGTTTGTAAGACGTACACAGATATTCTTGCTTACTGTTTTTGAAACAAAGTTCGATTAATTCAAATAGATTTTCTTTCACAACTGAATGTGGTAGATTTGTGAACAAGCTGCTAAAATCGGCAGTGAATATTTTCAAATCTTGTCTGTTATTAATAGTTTTCAGTTTATTGATTACATCAATAGAGTTATTGATTGACCAGTACATGTTTATTCCGTTCCGTTCGGAGATTACAGAACAATATCGTTTGAAGTGCGTCTTTATAAATGACAAAATTCTTTGTAGCTCAATTGAAATTGGTTTTAAACTGCTGTTAAATGCTCCGGTTATAAATCTAAATTTTAATGGCGTTTTGTGCATCTTTGGAATTGCGTAAATTTTAGGCAATACTTGTTGATCATAGTTTGTAGACAACTTATTGTTACTTGTGGTTATGAGATGGCGTTGTAGTATTTGAGACTCATTCTCGTTATCATATTTCGCATATGTTTCATTAGAATTGTTAACGATTTCATTAATGTAATCATATCCGAGTTCCTTGTTTAGTGTTATCAGGTATAATTTTTTGCAAGTGAGTGCATAGTTTCCGACTGCTTTATCAATACACGTGATTATAAAATCAGTTTGTAAAGTTTTAATTTCGTGCGCGTATTCATTTAATTCATTATTCTTTCGCTGAATGGTAGGTCTCAACTGTTCTAGTCTAATAGTGAGCTTCGTAATTATTCGTTCTTTCAGAATGCACAGGTTAGCGTTTCGTATACTGTAAATTTTGGAAAGCTTATCAAGGTGATTATAAATATTATCTGTCAATTTTAATATAACTGTGTCAAAGTCAGTTTGTTTCTGTTCTCTGTATTTAGTTCCTTTCTCAAAAAATGACCTTAATTGACTGTTCTTAATGATATTCAAGTCTCCAGTAACAACGTGATTGTAGTAAGAATTAATGAAATCTTTATAACGTGCACAAGCACAATCATCATTAATAATTTGTTTAATTTTATTATTCGTTAATCTTTTCAAAAAGGAATTGTAATTATACAAAACTCTGCTGGTGGGGTCTTCATAAGAATACGTTATTCGTGTATCTAAGTAAGATTCAGGTAGAGATACTGCATTTGTTATCTTGCGCATTTCGCGGTTTATTATTTTAGAGATGTTTAATTCATTCATAAACTTTCCGTGAAATTGTAAATTGAGGTTGTGAAATTGTCTTGTCGGTTTGTCATTGCTTCTTTCCGATAGTTCTTTTGCAACAATACTGAATATTTTTAACTTTATTGTTTTGCTCAAACTCTGATAATCATCAGAATTTATCATGTAATTTGTCAGTTGTTTTAATATGTGTTTATTAAGTTTTCTTTGATATACATATAACCCTTTCGAATCAAGAGTGCATATTGAATCGAGTACATTTTCAATAGTGAAACTGTTTTGTTGAGTTTTTATCGATCTTCTCTTTCTTCCTCTGTGTTTCTTTTTTGGTAGTTCCAAATTCAAACTGATGTATGGTTGAGTCTTGACTTTGAAATCGGCAGTACTAATATCTGATATGTTTCCAAAACCTTTTATTTGATCATTCAGTCCATATGGATATGCTGTATTTAGTAGTCTGATCCATTGTACTTCTTTATCAAGTAAAATAGTTTTTTGTGAGTTTTCGGGAAGATTGTCTAAAATAGTTATTCGGAAATCTTCACTTGTATGATCGCTGGTCTGAAAGTGCTTGCATAAGTAAGTGTGATACTTGTTGTGTTTGATTGATGTTCTGTGTTCTCCCATTCTTATTTTCAACGTTCTCGTTGTTTCTCCAACATACTGCATATTACATATATTACACTCAATTAAATATATAAGATTTTTTGATTGACAGTTCGCGTTTCCTTCTTTCATAGTTCTACACCTCAAGTTTGTTGCATAACTGGTTACCTCATTAGTGAATTGAATTTTAGGACATATTTTACATCTTCCGTTTCCACAGGGATTTCCAGTGACATTATTAGATTCAGGCAGATCCACTCTCAATCCAGACGGTCCCCGTACACATTTAATTTTCTGATTATAGTAATAAGGGGTTCGAGTGGAGAGTGTGTTCGCCGACTGTAAGGCTGTCGTAGCCGCGTTTGATATGGGGTGGGAATCGTAACTGCTTAGGGTCCAGGTGACCAACACTCACGTGAGGCTGCCGACACCCACGATTCCCGTGGATACACCAGGCACTTGTCCCGTTGTGTCGGCTTTGTGAGCCTTGTCAAGCGGTGAGCAGACCACTTTTGGAACCCGAATCCATGGTAGATCGCACCATAGTATTCACTTGATAGATAAGGATATGGTTGTGTGACTTGACAAACAGCGAAAGTGTAGTGCTATAAATGTTGATTTTACATGCTGTTCGTTCACACTGATTCTGCGCATATATGCTCAATCGCAATAGATAGCATGTACAAAAGTACACCTTCGTTCAATGTAGTGTGCAATGCGGGGGCTGTGACTCCTATACGGAATCACGAGTATGATCGATGTATGCGGGGAGTTTCGTTCTATTGTTCGTATTATTGAAAGAGAGTGGAGAGAAAAGAAATTTCGTGATAAAGAGAAGGATATCGTGGAAAGGAGACTATTTGAAGGTAGAGGGCGATTGAGTTACCTTATGTCATTTTACTAGTAAAGTAAGATAAACAATGTGATGTAAATATAAGTGATAAGAATAGTATAGATGAAATAAAAGTTATGGCCAAGACAAGCAAGGCCGAGAGTAGAGTTTTGGCCGAGACAAGCAAGGCCGTGGATCCGTCACAAGGACGTAAGGTTCTGCCACAAGGGCACAGGGGTGTGAACAAAGAACGTTCACAATCGAGTGTAGTTATCGACTTATGTAGGAGACGGGTCAGAGAGGGAGTGGGCGAGTCGCCCCACCACACATCACCCTACCTCGCCGCCAACTTACAATCAATAACACGCAATTGAGTAATCACGAAGAAAACGCGAATTTGGATCAAGTGGTTTCGACTCCTAGCATCTTACCACTTGAGCCTTCCATCAACCCGGAGTCTCATCAGAGATGAAGGCAAATCGCATCTCGTATCTTATCACGGCCTGTTGTTCATTTCCCTCGCTGTCTACTTATTCTATTTTGTTTAATACCTATTGTCTCCCCATTCTAGAGTATGCCTCGGTCGTGTGGTCCCCTTCCCAAAAGGGTGACATTGCACAGATCGAAGATGTGCTGCATAGGTTTAGTAAGTTCTCTCTCCTTAAGCTAGGTTATCCCGCTTTCGATATGGCATACGAAGAGAGACTCGCGATCCTCGGAATGCGGTCTCTTGAGTATCGCCGCATTGAACTCGATCTTATATTCTGTTTTAGGATACTAGCGGGCATGGAGTCTGGTGAGTTGAGTGACATTCTCCAGTTGCTTCCACCATCGCGCCAGAGCGGGAGACGACCGAATCGGCGTCAGCTGAGGAAGTCTACCGTCTCCAACTCGCGGGTATGCGGTAGTTTTGCGGTAAGAGTAGTGCGGGTCTGGAATGAGCTCCCGGATACTGTAGTGGGGTGCTCATCACTTTCCGCTTTTAAAACTGCCTTGAGTAACTTTGACTTGTATACTATTCACCAACTATAACTATATATCTATTTCACACCTATTATGTTCTTATGCACCGATGTCACTTTTGTCCTGCTCACATGCACCGTCCTTTGTCCGCACCGTCCCGTCCCCTGTCCTTGTCCTATGGAATCCGGTATAAAACACTTATCTTTGCGCCGCGTGGTATCTCACTCATCTTTACCCATCCCTTGATTCTTCCGGTGACCGATTCGTATTTGTGCTGTTGTTATTATCATATGTTTTGCTTCCGTTTCTCACATTATTTCGATTAGAGATAAATGTCTATCACTCAATAAATATGTTCGGACATTTTGTATCTACTAGTAACAAATTATAATCGATAAACAATCGATAACGATCAATAGAGTCAATCCTGGCTACGACGAAACTCTCCCGCCAGACGCGATGGGCGGAGCCTGAAATTGGCAATGCGACCACAATTGACCGTGGAATATTTGTCTCTCCGGAATCCGTATTATTTAAATCAGAATTGAACAGAACTGATGGTCCCGGACCGACAACACTCAAATACATGAACGTAACTCATCCGCAGAGTATAAAAGCTCATCCGGGATGCACTCAAATCACTTATCCGCACTTACCGGACTTGCGACCGTCAGGCGCGGTGAGTCCATGCGACACGACAATGAATAGAATGAAGTGGAATGGCTTCTAAATTGCAACTGCAGGGTGAATGGAATGTATAATACATTTCGATGAATTACAAGTAATACAGCGGATAGAATGCAAAAGAACAATGTTCGCAGTGGAGTGAATCGGAATGATATAACGCCAGTTTAGCAGGGGTACTACACTGTGCGTTCCCCTCTCCCCTCTTCAGCAACTCGATGCCCGGTGGATTCCGAGGCGCTGCGTGCGTTGTATGGCAAGATGACCCGGTGGATTCCGGGTGCCCGCACTCCCGACTTCTTCACGACTCCGTCGCTGGTGGATTCCCGACGCGAAGTCCCTTCTCTTCAAGACTCCGTCGCTGGTGGATTCCCGAGCTACCGTAACCGCTCACTGGAACCAAGTTCAAGCTACAGTATCCCGCTACTTCTACAAGTACATCATCACCGTGTGATTCTACTACCGTAACCCGTGCCTCGCTACCGTACTTCTCCCACTTCAAATGCTCGCGTAAATATGCAATAACATGTATTCAATAAATAAATCAGTAACACGTTTTACGTGTACTTGGTGAAGGTCTTGGGTGCGCACATTCATTGTATAAGTGACCTGATTATCGATGTCACGTGTGAGATAGACGTGTGAGATGAGTGTGAGATACATAGCTATTAATTATTACAGACTTACTTTTCGTTAGCTACTAGTTCCTAGTTACTATGTGTTACAGACAAAAGTACGAGTGGCGGCAGAAGAAGCTCTACCTGCGGAGGAGCCTGGGACTGGGTATAGGGCTGGTGGCGACTGTCATCGCCATCACATACTGCAATGACTACAGCGTGCGGGCTGACGACTAGTTGACGGCCCGCGCCCCACCCGCACCCCACCCGCAGATCAACCGCGCCCCACCCGCACCCCACCCGCAGCTCACCCGCGCCCCACCCGCACCCCCACCCGCAGATCAACCGCGCCCCACCCGCACCCCACCCGCAGCTCACCCGCGCCCCACCCGCACCCCCACCCGCAGATCAACCGCGCCCCACCCGCACCCCACCCGCAGCTCACCCGCGCCCCACCCGCAGAATTTCTCTCCGATAAGCCCCGCCCCCTTTTCCAGACGCCTCCACCGGTTTACTTTGCCCTATTCTCTCGATTAACAAATAATACTGTCAAATATTTATTCGGAAACAACCAACGTGAACTGTAAAAATCACACATGGCACAGGTAAATTGGTCAAAAATCTGTCAAAGATGGCATAAGAGGGCGAAGAAGAGGGCGCGTCTCTGGGCCAGCGTCGGCAGCTCATCGGCAGCTCCGGCTTGCGCCGCCGACGAGCGCCGCCGTCGCCGACACTGCAACACAACATTCAAAATCATCGATAAGTCAACATCACGAATGCATCGGCCAGATTTAATTATAAACAATCGGTTTAGCAATTTCTTAGGTTCAACTGTTTCTCCCATTTCCACTAATCATCGTTCCTCCTCACCCCTCACCTCAAACTCCAATCAGCAGCTGCTCTTCGTCCAAATGACACTCTTGCCGTCGTATACGGGCCGAATGATGACAACGTACTCGCCGTACGAGCTGATCATAGTCGACTGTAAGTTAGGGATACAAGTCACACGACACGAACACTGTTAAAATTATACAAGCCACATCTCATACGTGGAACCTATCAGTTCGAGTCACATTTCATGTGAAAAGCGTTCACTGACCGGTTGATCTTGCGCGGGCAGTGGTCGTGGGTCGTGCTGGACATCTTCTAACTGGTAGTACTGGTTGGTACAGTACTGTTCATCCGACTGTTCGATGATATATCCGAAAGACAAAGTTCATCGGAACCCTATGAACCATGGTATATTCCTGTTTCCGAATACAAGATGAACTACAATATCATACTTATGTTTCATCAAAACAAAATTTCGAAGTTTCGAGTGTTGCAGAAGCGGACCCAATCACAACAGCAAACGTTCGGCAGACTGTAACCGCTTCAGGCAGAGTAGCGGAGTACGAGGGAGGAAAGCGAGAGAGTGCTGTATCGGGGGACCAATCAATGGGTTTGCTCTATCGGGGGACCAATCAATAAAGAAAAACAAATGACGAAAACAATTGCATTAAAATGTATTTACTGACTAAATCAAGGATTGTGATCAACCAGTAATACATTTCATATCGAATATTGAAGTCAAAACTGAATTCAGTACTGAACATATCCAACTAGTGGATTTGATCTGAGACCTATGAAATAGGATATATTTGTGAAGCTTAGATGTGAAGCCGCACCGCACATCGAGCCATGGAGAGGCAGCTGATGGGCTACACGCTGCGAAGACAAAGGGACGAGGGCATAAGCAGCGAGGAAATGAGGAGACGATCAAAGCTGAAGGATCCGCTGCGGTACATGCGCCAGGGCAAACATCGATGGGCCGGGCACATCATCAGGAGGGACGATGGACGATGGACACGTGCCGTCACTGAGTGGTACCCACGCCACGTCAAACGGACACTCGGGAGACCACCTACCTGCTGGATAGATTCTATCCGAACCTTTTCGAGACAGTTCAATATGGGCAACGGCACCGCATGGGCAACGTCCGCGTAGACCGAACTACCTGGAGGAAGATGGGATCCGCGCTTCCTTGAGCGAATCGGATCGCTCAAGTAATCAAGTAAGTAAAAGATCAAAATATGATTGACCATGATGATTTCGTTAAATGAAAACATCATTCCGGAAAAGTTGTTCATCAACCACTACATAGACTCGCTCTCTCCCCTCCATCATATTGCCAGAGGGGAGAATGCGAGGAGAGAGGGGAGAAAGCGAGAGACTGTGAGAGAGGAGAGTGGCGAGACAGTCACAGAAATTCCGATGATTCCGTGGAATCCGTGGAATCCACGGAACTGGCTCATCGCGGATGAACAGTACTGTAACTCCCGGGAGTCGCTGGCGCCGCCCTGCCCCACCGCACCTCCTCGAAGCGCCTACAATCACAACAGTCAACACAACAATTATAGAAACGTGTAGTATCGGCGGGTCTAACTGACAGCGAATGTCGACAACAACATGAGTGAACCTGACTAAGTATCGATCACTGAATGGAATCCTCCCCTTCTCCCTTTATATTATACCCTTCCTATCTCCTCCCTGCCTCTCCCACTCACAATCACCATTTGCAATGTCCAGATCGGGAGACGGCGACTTCCTGCCGGCATTGCAGACGAGAACGCATCTGCATGGAATCACGGCGGACACAACTCGTCCATCACCCTAAACATAAACGTTCCGTCAAAACAACGATGTCAACCTGAGTGTGAGGCGCGCTTTTCGTACCTGTACTGCGGGCAGCACTTCGTGGAGATGTCGTATCGGGGGACGTGGCCGCGCTCGATCGCCGCGTCCACGGAGCGTGCACTCGTCGCCGCTCTTCTATCAACATTGTGCCTAGAGAAGATCGATCAATAACAATACACAATATTAGTGCTACAACAAAAGTAAAACGGAAACAATCCATACACAGGACGGTGATACTCTACCGGCAACTCAACTGAGTTTAGAGTGACAATGCTCATACTCGGAGTTTGTTTACTTAAATCTTAACGAAATACATCTATAAAATGAAATGAAACAAACAAACAAACAAATGAAACAAAATAAATAATGGAAAAAAAATACGAAAAAAATCGCCATTGTGACAAAAGAGCAGAACAACATCATCACTTTCCGCTTTCAAAACAGCCTCGGGTTTATTCGACTTAAATAGTATTAACCATATGTCATAACCAACACATGTTTCTGTCCTGTCAACATTCACCGTCCTTGTCCGCTTTGTCCTGTCCTGTCATGTCTCTGTCCTATGGAACCTATGAAGGCTATTCTCTCTTTGCGGCGCGGTATTTCACTCGTTTTCCCTCGGTGTCTCTATTGATTCGTCGCTGTTGTTGTTGTTTTTCGCTTTCCCGGTGTATCTATATCTACTATTCCATCATATTGCTCAACTATTTCATTTTCTATTGTTTGCATTTCGCTCACATTATTTCGTTCCGAGATAAATGTCTATCACTCAACACTGAACATACGGTTGATTGATAGCTGTTCGGCGCCGGTATTCCGGCGTGTGTTGAGCAAAACGATAAATATTTGTATGTGTGTTGTTTTATACTGATGTTGAAAGCCGTGCATGTGAAATGCGATGTGATGCGTATCAGCCGCTTGCCAGCAGACACACCGTCATCGTGAATTCTCATTGCTGGTTTTCTAAAACCATTACATCTAGTAATCTACTGCAGCCCCACCATTGTCATTGTTCTCAGGCATTGTGTAAAACTTGTTGTGTTATACATTTAGATGTATTCTGATTTCTAATTGATTTGTGATAGCGCATATATGTATATATGCGATCTGTGTGATCGATCGAGGGTCATTCCGATAAAACCTATCTCTGATACGTTGCCAATGCTTCACTATGTGCACACTCACTGTCAACAACAGAAAATGGGAAAACCGCGAATGGGAACCCAGCTTGTCGAAAAATTGATCGCACATTTTCTATCACACTTCGTCATCGTGAGAGGAGATCAAGTACTAAACATGCAATCTATGTTAAAGGAACAGTGGCGCATTATTTTCGACTTTGGATCATAACTTGACCCATTGTAATGCAAAACTAACGAAAAATAACGATTCAAAGCTGTTACCGCGTTACCACACCAATTACCACAGACCGTCCCGTTACCACACGAAAATAGGCGTTCAAATGTGTGTTTTGGCGGGAAGCCCCATTTTCGCGAGGCCGATCGATATTGTGATCGCTTTCGCACAGAAATCAGTTCTCGGGCAGGGCAGCGGTCTTTGCGCGTGATGACCCAATGAGCTGCGTAGCGCAGTGGAAAAGACTGTGGGCTATCACTCTCGCTGCCACGGGTTCGATTCCTGTTTGCAACTTTGCCTGAAACATACATGCACCTCGGCGCGTGGTGATTTCGTGCGAATTTGAGAATTTCATTACCACACGGTTCTGATATACGCCTCTGTTCCTTTAAGTATCATCTTGTAGTATTTAATATCAACTATTAACATTTGATTTGTTTTCGTTTGTGATGTCAAACAGACTATTTTGTTGAATGGAATGCCATGAAATCATATTCTGCCAGCATTACGTGTAAAGTGTAAAAAAAATAAGAAAGTTCAATATGTATACACTAGTCTTGACATTTACAACATCATAGTATAACAGATGTGCCAATTGATATATTCGTAATTCATAATACAATAATTAACACTCGAAAATCCTATCTATTCGTTTTCTTATTCCACAAACCAAACGATATACCATATAATATACTTAACAGTCAGTGAATTGGCACTAGTTTTAGTTACCACAGGGCAGGCTAAACCATTTGCCACAGGACGCGTTTCTCTCCTCACTCGACTGTCAGACGCACGGATAGAGAAGTGGCAAAGCGAAGGAAGATGTTTGTGCGAGTGCAGGATACTTGTCTTGGCGGAATTAGTTCCGTCCGCTCTCGCGCTTCCCTCCTTTCAGACTGGCTCGAAAAGAAAAGAGACAGAGAGAGAGAGAGAGAGAGAGAGAGAGAGAGAGAGAGAGAGAGGACGTATGAGGTATGACATGCAGAAAACGGCTTGCCAAGTTTTGAGAATTGTAATAAAAGATATCGATATTTTTTCGTGAACGTATTAATCCACGCTCCTAAAAAATGAAACAGTAATTTCAAAACTTCACGAGGCGCCAGGCGTTTTCTGCAAACTACGTTAATTTTCAGGCATACAGTTCATGAACTTTCATGTTCGCAAATGAGAGTGGTATGCACTATGCCTCGTGTCTTGGAGGGGCATTTTCTCTGGAATGTCAATGGCATACACATGTGAGTCACTCATATTCCATATGCGGAGGCACGCCTTCCCCCATGATCCTCCCCTTCCCAGTCTCGCACTCGCAGTCTCCCCTCTCGGATAGATGATCGCGCGCGCGTGGCACCGCTGGTGTCTTTACACCAACGCCCTGGCCACGGTCGTCTTCAACGTGCTACTCATCCACCTCATTCTCACCAAGGTGTGTGCCAACGAACAACTTTCTTGACTTTTGGTGCGTTTGTGCCAACCTCTTCTTAGTGGTCATTTCTGATGAGTGCATCGTCTCGCATGAAACTGTCCGTGCAATCGAGTCAGGTTATTCACCATCACTCGTCTGGCGGTTGAAGTCTCACATTGACTATATACGAATATAGTTATCTCATCATTCACCACTTTCATGTTCTGTGTTTTCAGTCTCGCGCGGCGTTCGGCCAGTACAAGTGGCTGCTCTTCTGCTTCGCGTGTTTCGACATCATGTACTCCATTCTCCATGTACTCATCGTGCCGGTGGGTACTGTAGAGTATGCAGTATAGTACTGCATGTGAGTACAGTACCCGCAAAATCAGCTTTCCATAATCGGTTCTAAATTTGAAATATTGCGCAAAATACAGTGACCAGAGAAGACTCTATTTGCTACCGTATCTCGCAATACAGTAGTCTGTGCGGCCACTGTACTAGATTATTAAAATGTAGTATTGTTTATTTGTATTGTATCGGCGAGTTGACGCATTTCAGGGCATGCACACCTACGGCACAGGCTTCGTCGTCTTCAACAACGGATTCTTCAAGGAGGGAGTGACTGGTGCGTTAGGAATAAAACTGAAAAAAAAACATTAAAATATGCATATCCATGTGAAACGTGAGTCCAGTCTACCTAATCAAACGAAACTTGTTTCGTTGATCTGCTCTTTCCCGGAAAGCGTGAGCTACATTTTCGGCGAGAGAAGTTCTTGTGATTGCAGGCGCTGTGCTCTGCGCTGTGTACTGCTCTGTCTTCTCGCAGTGCCTCGTCCTTCTTGGCTATCACTTCCTCTACAGATACCTTACTCTGTGCAAGTCAGTATGTTCTTTCAGAATCATAAATCAAACCTCGGAATCTA
The DNA here is from genome assembly GCA_963966185.1 of Rhabditoides inermis. NCBI lineage: Eukaryota > Metazoa > Nematoda > Chromadorea > Rhabditida > Rhabditidae > Rhabditoides > Rhabditoides inermis. The sequence continues at coordinate 126,347 of CAWZYM010000380.1, read as the reverse complement.
ATAACTACCGGAAACCTGTAAAAAACTCTAACAGAACTCATTTTCTGTTGCCACATACTGGTGATTTTCAGACCGCATCTGATGTTCGTGTTTCGGAGCGCCTCATGGCTCGCTCTCCTCTTCATCATATTCACGGCGGTCGGGCTGACGTGGTTCGCGTGCTGCACGCTCGGCATGTGGCCAAGCGACGAGTACAAGTAAATGCGGTCGCGGTGCGGTCGCGGCGTTTATCAGCGCGAGCGGTTATTTTGATCATACAATGCTTCGTACTTTTTAGAAACTATCTGCGTGCGATTATGATGGAGAACTACGGCGTAGATGTGGACACGATTGGATTCTTCGGCGGGTTCTATCGAGTAAGTGCGAGTGAACGAAACACGATTCATGAACATCGGAATAGATTATAGTATTATAGATAGAAATATAGACATTTGAGAGTCACCTCGTTAAAACGACCTTCTATTCGAATTTAAAGTGTACGGGCAATGCATCAGTGACAATTGAAGTTTGAGTTTGAAGTGCATTCATTACTGTAAGAAGGTTGTTGTGTACCTTTGATATTTACATTCACATGGGTAGCCTTTTGTCCGATTCTTACAAAAATACCATTTTACACAGTTTGTCATGCTGATTCCGAATATGAACATAACGATTAGCTGTTTAAACGAAATGACCTATCAACGACAGCAGCATGGCCGAATGGATAGTGAGTTAGTTAGAAATAACCATCGGTTAGGTATCCTTTACGATTTTTTCATCGTACAACATTATTTCGAAGAATAGAAATAGAATAGTTCATGTGGACAACCCGTGAAAGGCGCATGAACTAGGATAAAAATAATAATGGTCATTGTTCACGATCATCAAACTATTGTCAAACATATAGTGAATAGTGAAATCCGTCATAGTGAATAACATTCTACCTGAGGCAACAGACATGTTACAGCCTCCTGACTTCTTTTGGTTCAATGAAAGGATTCGCCAAGAACATTCAACACCTGATCGAAGTTAGCCAATCGAACTTCCACGTGTATGCCAGTGACTGATTCTCTAGTTGTTGTTTTTGAGATTAAGAGCACAATTAGAAATGGGGAAAATGCTGAACGTTGTTATGTGCAAAAAAAACTTATCTTTAGATGACTCAACCTGACGGGAAAGTGAAGATCTTTTGGCGGGACACCATCTCTGCTTTCATTCTATGTTTCATCGTCACTGCAACTATCAGTAAGTAGAACCTTTCCTTGTCGAAGGTGTGAAGACTCATCTGAAAAATATTTCTGGGGTTTGAGTGCAATTGCGAGTACGTAGTTTGATGCGTTGGAGGAAGTAGTTGGAGGGCAAGTTTGC
>CAWZYM010000380.1:12500-122500 GCA_963966185.1 Rhabditoides inermis | reverse complement strand
CGCCCACCACTCGACTGGAAACAGCACCAGTCTGCACAGCGAGCAGTGAACACCGCTTCTCACCCACCTTTCACGTTTTTTTTTCGACTTCGTGTGCTACTCTTTGATGAAGATGTCCACAAAGTAGTGGGTGTGCAATGGTCGTTGCAATAAAAGATTCCGAAACTAGTCGATCGAAGTAACGAGTGCATGAAAAGCGAAAACATCAAGTAGGCAGTCGTAGTCGTATATACATAAAGTATGGGACTGTGTGTCATAAAAGAATGGAGATTATGTGGAGAGTGTTCATGAAAACCAGGAGATCCACGAAAACATTTTCGGGCTAGCGGCGGACAGGGGTGGTCGCCAACCCACAGCAACTTCTTTCTGTCACCAAACGGCATCGAATCTCGAATCAATTACAAACAGTTCCAACCGTAGCTGTACTGTTCCATTTTTTCTGATTTGTGATTTGTATGTACACTATAGCAATTTATGAATAACTTTTTATACCTGCGAGTTGAATTTTTTAAATCGTTTCAATCACAGTTATCATCATGACATGACATCCGTTCGTTTATACGATACCCCCAGCAGTGTTTGTTTAGGTCATTTTTGGCGCACTGATAACTGATAGCGAGAATAGAGAAAACTGGCATATCTAGCAGATAATAAGAATCGATCAATAATCTGACCCCACTCCTTCCGGTTGTTTATTCTACAAAGGGGCATCCTTTCTCGCGCGAGGTGAGACACAAATCCTTTGTTGTCTCGGATTACTGCATTCAAATGACGGCACCTGCGATCAGCTGAGCTGAGAACAGCTGATCGGAGAAAACAGCTGAGTGAGGATGTTTTATGTTGTGTCGTGCGCGAGTCACTACTATCCGTCACTCCATCTCTCCTCCCCAGAATGGGTTGTGTCCACTCCCTTTATCTGGCCAGTGTCACTCTTCCCATTGTATTGACTCGAACCCATATCCATCTAGGACATCTTGAAATCTCTTTTCTCCTATCCTCTCATTCTCCCCCTCTCTTTCTCCCCCCTTTTTTTCTCCCCCCTCTCCCCCCTCTCTTTCCCAACTTTCACTCTCTCACTTTTTCAAGCACAAGGTGCGCAGCTCGTAAAAAGTGAAATGCGCGCGACGGAGCGCCGAACTCTATGCATATAAATCACACATTTCCCTTTCCGGATTTCTCCTATCCATGAACAATCCTCCTATATAAGTCGGGCGCCCGCCGCGCATAATGTGTTTACTGTAGAGAGCATAGGTTTACGATACCGGACTCCTTTGTTCTCACTCTTCTCTCACTGTGGGTGGTCTCTGTCTCTGCTCGAAAAAACCACCTCACAACACTCCTTCCCTCTTTCGCTGTTTAGTTAGTTATGCGCATTCGCTTTTATTCGCGTTCTGGCGGAATTGTGTCAGAAACGGACGACACTCTCGAATCAGCACAGTGATTGTCGAAATCGGAATAACGTGCTTATTCCGGCATTGTTTTAGTTATTTTGCTGAATAGTAGATATGATCATACATCGGTACACGTGTGATTGGGTAAATCCAGCTTGATTGTGATAACATACATGTTTGAAACGTATGCAACTTAGATATTCATCCAGAAATGGCCAACTTGTGAGACAATCCGGACAGATTCAAAACGACGCTCATCTTCTCTCCTCACATGGTTTGCGCCCATGGCAGGTGGTCACTGCACATGTCTGCCCCTCTCCTCCCGCACACTCTCTGATCCACTGCCTCGCCGTCTGCGCGCTCCGCACGCCACTCCCTCTCGCCGGTTGGGTTGACCCTCCGACAGGGTCACACCACTCTCCCACTCATTGTGCACTGACTGACAGTATTATGCTCTGCTATGTTTACCAATACCTTCTGCCTTCTCGCGTCTTCCCCCCACTGTGATTCCGCTTCCTGCCTCGTGGCTGTCGATCGTTTCTGATACGCCTTGATATTCGCCTTTGTTTCGTGTTATCACGTGTCTGTGTGAATTGATGTTATCGCTTTCACACCCCTTTCGCGCTTTGGCTCCCATTTTCGGCGCATTGTGCCTCTACCTTTGATATCTTGAACTCGTGCCGTATCTAGTCGCTGAAGGTTGCGTTTCCGTTTTCGCCCTCCCTCTCCCTCTCTCCATCTTTATTCCCCCCCAGAATTCGCAATAAACGCAGCAGGAAACAGATGTCCTCCGCGCTGCGAATGCGCCCCGGCGAATTGCTAATTTTCTTATATCCTCCCCCTCTCTCCCCTTTTCGAGAAACGCAGCTCGAATCTTATATACATATTTCTCACCAGACCTGCGCTTTGTTACCATATGCAAATGTGTTGCATTGGCAGCGTCAGCTCGGCTCACGTGTGTGGAGTGTCCTCGAATGCACGAGGGTAATCATGCTGAGAATGCGACCTGCAGCGAGTGGATATCACCCTTCTATCTCCCCCTCTCCCATTCTAATAAGGCCTTGAGAGAGTTGTTTCGATGCGTCACACTAGCCTTGCATAACATCTCACCGCCATTCCCGCTAATAAATGGTCTGTGAGACTCGGAGCTACGCAAAAAAGTGACCATTCACGGGCCATTAGAGCTGCTTCCTTCTGTTTTAGACCGCATTATCACGTTTGTTTCCTGCAATTCTATAAATAGCAACGTGCTATTCCGTGATTCAGTAGTTTGGGTCTTGACTAACCCGCCCGAATAGACAAACAACAAACAAACAGAGGGGAGAGAGAGAGTGGGTCGTCTATAATGAATTCCGTTCCATTTCCTATTTCTCCTCTCTTCGGTCGTGTAAACACCAACACTGTCGCTTTCATTCTCCCCTATTTGATTATGCATTTTCGTCTTTCGCTCAGCTATACCAAAACATTTCTCCGCCGATTCCCCCGAATACTATTCATCATTATGCCGATTCATTACTTATTCAGCGACATTTCGCTATAAACCTCCGCGCTCACTGTCTGCCACCCTCTCGCGGACACCTGCTATCTCCTCTCTTTGCCGCCTGCTCCTCTCCTTCCGCCCACTCTCTCGCTCCATTGTCTGTGTAACAGAGGGTCGCGTGCCAGCCAGCTGTGAGAGAGGTGCGCGACTCCATTTCGAACCAAATGTCTCCCTCTCATCGATTGATATTGATCGGGTAGATCACGCTAATTAACCTTCACACCTCTCTCGAGTACTGTCGAGAGAACATGTGGCATGTGGAGGGCGCAGACGGCGCGGCGGTGATGAGGAGATGCTATCTCGACTGCCTCTCTGAATTTGATCATTTCTCGAGGCTGTCACGCGTCCCTCTGTTTCCAGTGTCATTATTATTCGCACGGCTCTATCGCGGTTGCATCTCGCTAGATTCCGAGCGTCGATCATTAGTCTTGTCTCTCTCCTAGCTATCTCGAAAACTCCACTGTTCTAAAATCTCGTGCAATTACCTCGCTCTAAAGTTACCAAACGGCAACTTATGCACACGGGCGGAGTAAACGCTTTCTCATTCTTCTCACAAGCAAATGGCAACAGGTTACCCCCCACAACTCGCTATGTTATGGTGGAATCTTGTAGACATGCCCCATACCAAGCCCTAGCCAAAATTAAAAATCTCGGAGAGCACCGGAAGTGTCTTAATTAGTCACCGGAAGTTCGCGTGCGATAGTTCATTGCGCATGACATCCCGAAATGCGAACAGCGAAACAACGGTTCGGCGGGCTAGTGGCTAGTGAACTAACTCTGAATTAGTGACGAACAAGGTACGGTCCCTGCCGGTGCAAAACATTTTGCCAAGTTTGAAACACATTTTTACATCAAGTCTTTACATCAGAAATGAAAAAAAGGGTGAATTTTGATCTTCAATTGGTTTCTTTATTCATACTTGCACTAAAATAAATCGACTGTGAAGCTGGAGAATTAGTCATCCTGTCATCAATCTTCCAAATGACGCACACGAGAGCCTTTAAATAACTCAAATAACTTCTGAAATTTTTTATATGATCTTATACTTGTGTTTTTTTCTATCGTAAAAATGTGTTTCAAATTTGGCAAAACGTTTTGCACCAACGTGGACCGTACCATAGTCATCACTAATACCGAGTTAGCACACTAGCCACTTGGCCGTCGAACCGTTGTTTCACAGTCCTTATTTCGGGATGTCATGCGCAATGACCTATCGCGCATGGAAATGCACGTGAACTTCCGGTGCTTAATTAAGACACTTCCGGTGCTCTCCGAGATTAATTTCGGCTAGGGCTTGGTATGGGGCATGTCTACAAGATTCCATCATAACATAGCGAGTTGTGGGGGGTGACCTGATGCCATTTGCTTGTCAGGTGCTCTCTTTCCCAGCGGCGTCGGTGTTTGACCGCGTCTTTTCTATACACCTACTCTAATATGGAATCAATTCGTGTGCCGTCCTCTGAGAACGAACGCATTATGATCTAATACACTATGATTCACACACACAACATTATGGTATATGATATTGGCTGAGAGAGGGTTCGTCTTTCCCTAACCACGTAATTCTATGTAAATGAGGGCGCGTCTTTGTACCTACCGCCCGTCTTATAGAGGGAGACAGACAGGCTGACTGATCGTTTTTCTTCACTGCTATGGTGGGGGAAATGATTTTGCGCGGCGGCGCTTCAAAGGACTTGTCTCATCTCTGTGAAATCCTCTCTCTCCCTCCCCCTCCCCCTCTTCTCTCTCTCTCTCTTCTCTCTCTCTCTCTCCCTTCTCTATTCTCTCTCATTGCCGTTTCGACAGTGAATCCCCTCCGGGTTTTTTGTTGATTGCGCGCAATTGCTCGTTTCGGTTGATTGTGCGCGTTTGGCGAAGCCCCATAGATGTTGTATGCGAATATATACTGCTCCTCTCTTTGTGCCTGTTCTTCCTGCTTCTTTTTTTCTGCACGCTCCTCCTGTTCCTCCTTCTCCTCCATCTCCTCCATCTCCTATTCGTCCTGCTCTATCTCTTGTGCCTTCTCTTCTTGTTTCTACTGTTCCTTCTTCCTCCCTCTCTTTCACCTGCTTCACCTGCTCCTCCTGCTCCTCCTCCCTCTCCTTTTCTACAAAGACGTGCCGAACGCTCTCACTTTCTCCCGCATCTCTCCAATGTGTCTCGTTTATTCACTCATATTGCTGCTCTCGCGTCAAAACACGCATTCGAATAGGCGTGGGGGCTGTCACACACAATCCGGACACATCAACTTTTCAATGCCTCAAATATCTATTTACTCCTTAAAACTCCGGACATTCTTTATACTTTATCAATATGTTCCTACGTCCTACCTACGTCAAACGTGTATATAACTACCAAGAAAGTGGTGTGATGGCAGTTTAGTTGATTTGATATCAAATCATTCCCGCTTCGCGCCTATCTAAATTGTTAGTGTTCCAGTGTTTGGCTCTGCTGAAAAGGCGGAAGTCTCGCAGTTTTCTCACCAGTCGTGTATAGTAACCGCCATTGAGCTTATGCCGCGCCCTTCTAATTAACTTCCTTCTTTCCTCCCTCTCTCCCCTCTTTCCCTATTTCTCCCTCCCTCTCTCCCTCCCTCCTCTCTCTTTTCTTTCCTCTCCCACATACCCGTTTCCTCCCTCTCTATCTCGCACCTAATTTGGAATGAATAGAGAGGAATTGCTGTGCGAATTCCTCCCCCGTTCGCTTCTCAGACTAATTGTCTGGAGACGCGCGGGATGGTCTTCCTCCGAGAGAGAGAGAGAGAGAGAGAGAGAGAGAGAGAGAGAAAGAGAGAGGTGGAAGGGAGAGAGAAGGTGGGAGGGAGAGCGATTTCATTACTCGGTGCATGCCCTGACGCCTTTGCGTTCACTCGTATTCATATTCACTCAGCCTCTTTCTAGCTATTCTCAGATTTGAGTCACATTCGCCCTCTATGTTTTGATCAACATAGATGCCTCATCACAGACCAGCGCGACTTTTGAGAGAGAGAGAGAAAGATAGAGAGGGGGAAAAAGAGAGAGAGAGAGAACTTTTGTCCGTGGGAGCCGCATCTGCACTTTTAATAATCTTCTTCTTCTTCTATTCACAATTTGCTTCATTATGTATATTTTTTCGAGCATCTTTCCCGCGCGCTTTGTTGTGACATTTGATGTCTCTGCCCCCTCCCCCCCTTCACACACTCCTCGGAAGTCGCCAAACTAGGGAGAGACTGGAAATACGAAACCCTTTAATGCCGAAAACATTGCCTTGTTTTGAGGGTGTGGATCTCATGCCATAATAATATTATTCCCTCCACGCCCTCTGAATAGCCTCTGTAGGCTCATTTTTCAGTTGTATTTGACTGTCTGCAAATGTACACTTTAATACCGTTTCCACCTGTAGTGGTGTTATTCTTCGCAATTGTACATTTCGATGTGGTGATACTGAAACGTCTTTTTGCATTGTATATGATTCGGGACCGCGACTTTGACATTGCTACTCTTTCCGCTGTCATGATTTACATTTGCATACTCTGAATATTGTCCAGGCCCCCCTCCTTGTCCCCTCGCCCGTCCGGCTCCGGCCCCTCCCCTCCTCTCCACCATTCTCTTCATCGTCGGATCGGCTGTGATGCATCGACGGAGTGCCGGCCCCACCACCGGCTGTCCAAGAGGTGCGTGGCTGTCTGGCTAATTTGCATATTTCATTGGTTATCAACTTTTGAACCCACAGAAAAATCTCCGTCACAAAGATTCTATATCGAAGCTGTTTTTTTCTTTAACAGTGTGGCAGTCTTGAGTGGTTTTGTCTTGTGAGATTTGAGAGCGTCATATTTTCTTTGAGTACATGATCATGTCGCGATGCAGACTCGCCTCCCGTCATCTCTCTGTCCGGGTCGCGGAGAGCAGCCTCGGCCAGCAAGCTAGGCAGCATATTCAACCCCAGTGAGTACCCCCCCTCTCTGCTTCTCTCTCTGTTTCACTGTGTTTATCTTTTTTTGCAACTGATCATCATCATCAGTAATGCTGGGAACGTTACGCGTTACGTTTCAAGCTATGGTGATTATGAGTTGTTGCGCTGCGGCTGCAATAAGACTGCAGGAATTCGAATTTCGAATACTTTTTAGCAATCAACATTTCTATTTTTCCAGGTCAGTGCAACAATGCGGTGCTCGCCGATGCGCTCAACGACCTGGCCATCACGACGTGGGTGGTCCCGTCTCTCTCTCTCTCTCTCTCTCTCTCTCTCTCTCTCTCTCTGTGCAAATTCACTGAGGTTACTGATAATATCATCTTTGCTGTTCCACTGGTCTATGAGTAGTACCCGTACTCTTTCTCACATGCGGGTTAGTCATGCTACCTCGGTATTTTGGCTGTTCCCAATCGCTGTGCGATTGTTCTGTTGTAATTGCAACGACGGGTTTAGTCATACTGGGCTTTCTCTTTCTTTCTCCCCCCCCCCTTTTTCTCTCTCTCCATCCACCCGGAAATGTATACTACATCTGGGGTTGCGTGTTTCCGCAGAAGCCGAACGCGCATCTAATACGTCTAATCCCCTCAGGCAGTGTGTATGCAAATTGCGCGAGAGCCGGGGCTGATGGAATTCTGGCGGGTGTCTCTTTGAGAGGAGAGAGAGAGAGAGAGAGAGAGAGAGATGACTCGAGTAGCTTTATCGCGCTAGCTATTAGCCGTTCGAAGAAGATGCGAAAGGGTTGACTCTAGGTGGTCGTATAGAGAGAAGAGGTATGAACGAGTGTTGTACAACGTATAGAAAGATAAAGCACATCTAATTTTTTTATTAATTTCACTACATTTATTATGAAACAATAATGGAACGTACATGTGGCGGGTTATGCCACTAACAGTTCCATGAGATCGTCTTTATTTAATTTTTACAATGCCCCATTGAGTTGATGAATAATTGTAACCGTCCAAAGTAGCTAATGCCATCTCCTGCTTTCTGAACGATGCACCCTTGCGATTTCTCGATTGAAATTTTTCTGAAAATTCTTATCTTTTCTCATGACATGATCTATTCACTATTTTCTTTTTCTTTTGCAATAATCCAAGAATGCTGCCCACTGAAATCTGTACAAATCGATCGTATTTTCCAATTTTCATCTCTTTTTCAAATCATATGTGTATTCAATCAACCTCCGCTCTGCAGGAAGCTGACGCTGAAGGCTGCGGAAGCACAGCGTCGGGGCGCAGCCAAGCTGGCAGAATGGGCGAGGGACAGCCGGAATGCCGCCATAGACGACGTCATGGGACAGACGAACGAGATATTCAGGTGCCAATCATACTCCATCTATTTCGATGGTCACTTTCTGATAGTGAGCTCACTCATCATAGTCTGACTGATTTCCACGTATAATTCTGTGCTGGCAATCAGGTGCGCGCGATGGGGTAGATCAGAGGCAGACGGTTATGGCACCGTATTTCGAACTGCTAGCGAGGTAGATCGAAAACTATCGCTCTGGCGCAAGCTATAATGCAATGCAGTTGCGAGACTGTCTGATCTTCCAAAACGGAAAATAGCTTCTAATCACCATGACAAGAATGTTAATTATGATTAGTCAACATCTTGAAAAATGAAGGAGCTCTATAATGGATCGTTTTCAGACTGCACGGCGAGAAGCTCTCCCAGTTTGCTCGCGACTACGATCACTTTGTGCAGGTACGATTGTTGTTATTTGATCAATATTCATCGTACTTATTAAAATTGTCTCTCGATTTTTTTGGCAAACAGTGTGTCGCCATCGGCTTCCAACAAAACTGCATTGCATTCACACATCGACTCCGTTATTTACGCATTGCGTGAAACTTATTTCAAATAGCTGAATGACACACGCTCTTCAAACTGGCAGAAAGTGTTTTTGATATGTTTGGACTGTTAGACTCAACCCATATTCATTTTATGAACGTCAAATGCATGTTTCGGCCTATACACACACTTAGAAACGTATCGCAACTGATTGTGAGAAACGCACGCATGAGAAAGGCAGACACATCTACGCGTAAAGAAATCGTATCGCATCTACGCGTAAAGAATCGCATCTACGCGTAAAGAAATCAAAACAAACTAAACTGCGACATACATTATCATATACAATGAATTAGACAATGAAACTAGTTTCCGACTCATCTCTAACCTTGCTATTACTGACCCGCGACATCTGTAATGTTATATGTGTCCGGTTGGGAATGCAAAGACTAATGCGCAGTTCCGCCACTTTTTTGCACGCGGATCGAATTCGCAGCCGCAGCTTCTCTTCTAGCTTTTTTCGCACCCGGAAGGTCAAAGTCGGAAGGTCAGACTAGAGACGTGGGACTAAAGAGATTAGGGATAGACGAGTTGACTGTAGGGCAATTAGCATGCCACGTGGGATCAATGAAATAAACAAATCGCGTTCCATAGAGTTTAACCTCAATGATGAAAACTTTCTCTAACTGCAGAGAATTTTTTAAATAAACCTAGATAGTGTACAAATTCTAGCATATTTTGGCCAGAGTGAAGCGATACAGCGCAATCCCAGAGAGTTATGCACACACTACATCCCGCTAAGCAGCAACTGTCAGAACTTTAGTAGCTTTAGTGTACCAAAATCGGTGTCAGAGAAAAGCGGAGATAAGCGGAGATAAGCAGATAAAAGCGGAGATCAGAGATAACAGCTATGCGAGAGAGCCAGACATGATTCCCTTGCAGCAACTGTCGAAGATGTCAGACGCAGAGCGGGCTGTGAAGGAGGCGGAGAGGAGGCTGCACGCATTGGAAGACAAGGAGAAGAGGATCAACAAGGTACGGCCTCTCTCTCTCTCTCTCTCTCTCTCTCTCGCTCTCTCTCTCTCTCTCGCTCTCTCTCTCTCTCGCTCTCTCTCTCTCTTCGTGGCTCAACAAGATACAGACAAAATCGAGTTCCGATATTCCAGTCTAAGACAATCACTGTGACCCTACTCACTTCGGAACTTATGTGCGCGAAACTGACAAATTCTGAAGCTTTGCCGTGGCTGCAGCTGTTGGACTCTGATCGGAAACAGTACTATTTCATTTTCATTTTCAGGAGCTGCGCAAGGGCTCCGGTCTGTTCCGAAGTCGTCGCAGCGTCGGAGACACTGATCAGCTCAGGGAACAACTCGAGGCGGTACGTCTTCAATCTCATACGTTTCACAACTTTTCGTTGCGTTTCTGATACGTGATATTTACTGACTACGACGCAGTTTGGTTTTGTGTGATCGTATCAGCCGTGAAAGAGATTGGAGGTGGAAAGAGGAAATCTATATCAAAATACATGAAGACACAAAAACATTATCAACAATTGAACATCTCATCGACCCGTATCTCATCCAAGTCGCACGTTCTGTTCTCGTCATAGAAGAAGAAGGCCTCCTTATCCAACTGCAGGCAGCTGCCCCGAGAGAAAACACGCAGGAACGGCTGGAATAGGAACTGTGACGTCATTGGCTATAGTGACGTCATACTGATATTACGGATTTTAATAATGCTTGCAACATATTGCAGAGATCTCTTGAGGGTTTTTTGGGGAACAGTTATTTTTTAAAAACCAACTCACATTGCAATAGTGTGTGACCCGCAAGAATACCGGTCGGCTGAACCAATCGTCGTAATCCTTATTGTCGAGTTTCAACTCGAACATTGCATCCGCTTGAATCTTTGTCGACGCGAGAGTTCTGACGTCACAGGCTTACGATGACGTCATTAACATATAGTGGCATCACCCACTTGAAGTCTCCGTTCTCCAGAGATACCACCGTGTTCGTAGAGTTTACTGGATGGTTTTCGGAGCAATACAAAACACCTATCAATGTCGTCACTCCATGAGAGGATACTGTATGTAGAATAGTAGATAGAAGAAGAATGTGTATCATAATTTTATGGTGAAACAAATTGGGAATAACGGTTGGTCGGGCGGGAATCGAAATAACACGTAATCTCGCTTTGTGATTCAGTATTCGGTGTGTGTGTTCAGAGAGAGGCATGGACATTCAATCGATGAGCTCACAAATGGAAATGCGGGGGCGCCCTCTCGAATATGGGCTGTCATGACAAATGGGTTGTTTGAGCACCTGTGGCCTGTGCTCATATCATCAATTATGTCTCATGTTTTGTGAACGTTTCGGTTCTGGGACTTATTATTCTCGATTCGCTGTGAAAGCGTTAGTTTCGCGGTCAAAGATATGCATGAAAAGAAAATACGAAAATAACCTCGGCCCGAATTGATTTGAATTAATTTGACATAATACAACAGCGTCAGACTGACGACTTGAATAATAACAACTGAACTGCCTCTACTTATGATCTGCATATCCAGAACTGCGTTCTTGATCTGCATATAACTGTCCCTATTTGTCTGTCCCTATGCAGGTCTCCACTGACAATCAGCGAGAGCCCTGTCGGCAGGGCATTATGTCTTGATATAAAACCAGCTTCTACTGGTATTTGTCTGTTGCAGGTGTGTTCTGAGCGTGAACTGGCTGCCCGCGCCCTGTCTGACACAAGGGCTGAGATGGAGGTGGTCAAGATGTTCCGCTTCCGACACGGAATGCAGGTGCGTGTCCGAGGGTTTCAGCCCGTATTCATCGCTAAAGTCCAATCTACCGTGACACGCCCGTTTTCCACCAGCCACTTGAGAGCAAATGGCAAACGATCCGAGCGCGCGCTTTCACAATGAATGTTACTGCGGATAGTGACAGGAGAGGAGGAAAGGATATAAATATGAGAAATTGAAAAGTAAACAAACAAATAAACAATGAGGGTTTTTCAATAAACAAACAAACAAACTTTTCAGGGCATTGCGGACGCGTATGTGCAGTACTCGACTATGGCGGCGGCGATATTCGGATGCCACCGGGAGATCACTGAACTCGTCCCTGCCATATCCACGCAGGACGTGCGGTCAGTCACTCTTCATCTCTCTCTCCTCTCTCCTCTCTCCTCTCTCTCTCCTCTCTCCTCTCTCTCCTCTCTCCTCTCTCTCTCCTCTCTCCTCTCTCCTCTCTCTCTCTCCCTCTCTCTCGTTCAATCTCTCTCTCTCCCCTCTCTCATTTCATTTATCCGGTTGTTTTTAGTTATTAAAAATATTGCCACTGCATTGCTACACCATACGTTTGATTGCATTTGAAGTTTTGCTGAAACATATTTTTGAACAATCTGTTTTGTTTTTAGTCGCATGGTGTACGATGGTAATGTGATCACGCGGGATCGAGTGGACGATTTGCGGAGGTGGGCATCTCTCTCTCACCCTCTTTCCCCCTCTATTTCTCTCTTTATCTCTCTCTCTCTCTTGTTCTCTCTCTCTCTTTTACTCTCTTACTCTCTCTCTCTCTCTTTCCCCCTCTCCCTCTCATCCTCCCTATATGCAGGTCCCTGGACTCTACCCGTCCCTCCCTCCCTCCCTCTTCCCTCTCCACCTCGCAGCTTCTAGGATCACATAGAAGGAGGAGCGAACCGCAGAGACAGAGGGGCATACGGTGGGAACTGGGTATAGCCGATTGCTTATCGTATGTTACTATGTATTTTTTATAATTGTAACTCAATTTGATTGATTGAACTCACTCAACGTAGAAGAGAGATATGACATTTTACTTCTTTTCAGCGACTGCAGTGGTATCTCAATGGGCACCCCTCCTCCTCCCTACACTCCCACTGCCCCGGAAGAGACGCCCCGGAGACAGACACAGTCCGCGTCCCATCTCCAACCAATCAGGGACACGCCCCTACAACCCCTTCCCTCTCTCACCACGCCCCAGAGGCCCAGCCATCTACAGGTGAGCAATTATTCTTTCTCTATCCTCTCTTCCCTCTGGTTCGTTGGTTCGTTTATAAATCCTAGTCTTTGCAGCCGATCACGGATAACCACGCCCACCAGGCTCCGCCCACTCGCCGCGCCGCCCATCTACAGGAGATTCCGAGGGAGGATAGACAGCGAGTGGTGAGTGTGGTATTGATTGATTATCGATTACCTATTGATTGATTCCAGCGTCGCTCTGCCCCGTCTGCTCCGTGCTGCCCCCAGGATCGTCTCTATCCGATCCTCCCGCCCAACCCCTATCGAGACGAAACGAGCGACTGATTATCGATTGATATTGATTGACTAGTGATTGTATCGATTTCTCCCCGTCTTGTCACTTATGCACTATTCGCAGCTCGTTTGTTGATCTCTATCTATGCAGTATTTTATCAACTTCCACTATGTTTGTGCATCTAATAATCGCTAATTGTGCCAACTGATTGATTCTTCTTCCGAGCCCCGGCTCTCTTCCTACACACACAAACACCACACTGCATAATAAGAAATGTATTTTGTATTCAACATTGGTTTGTAATAAACGCTTTTTGGTCTGACCAGGCTTGCTTGGGTGAGGAGGGTCTACATCTCGTCGTTGCTCCTCTGCAGCTGTCTCTTGCACCCCGTGTCTCTCGCATGGCACGTGATCGTCTGTCGAGTGAGGAAGGGAAGCGCGCCCGGCGGGTGGGAGGGGCGAGTGAACGAAGGGTCCTGCAACCATCTCCCTCTGAGCCAAGAACTATACCATCTACCATGTGATAGTTTTCGCTCGCAGCAACACGTTTCGTTTAGTGTTGTCAATGTTGTGATGTAGAAAAGAGGAAGAGCAGAGAGCCAGCTTGCAACAATTAGGGGGTGAGTAATACTGATGAGGTGTGGAATAAATTAATCAATACATCGGTTTGTTTACAGCGTTCATAAACCAACCGATCAGCTGTCATTGTAGAAATGTTATTATTGATTTATTGATACGATTACATGTATTTTTGTTAGGTAGTCAAGGTGTTCACGTTCACCCAATATCGTGCTTTAATATTCGATACTGTAATCATAGTAATACTCTTAACTCGTTTGTTTATATTTGTGTATATTATTATTTCATACTATTTCGTATCAAGTGCATGATTACTAAACAGTTTCCGCCAGTGATAAGACGTGCGAGAAAATGATAAGCAGAAAATGTGTAAACACATCATAGTTCATGTCGACATGCTGGCTATAATGTTATTTCTTTTGTTGATAACTACTACTTAACATCAGGTGTGTTTAAATTAGATTGATCAAAAAAACTATTTTTTTTGTCCAGCGCTCTCAATCAATCAGCTCCTGTTACTCACAAAATAGTTATAAACGTGAGTGAAACTTAATTAAAAAAATATATTTATTCTTTGTTGAGGTCACAAAACCAGCTATTGCTAGGAGCCTCGGAGGATCCGAATGAAATCTACAAAGGAGATGATCTGACAATATCGTGCTTGTGGAATTCCAACGAAAAGTGAAACATTGAGAAATATTGTTGCTCGAAAACTCAGAACATATTCAGGAATCCACCCACATTAGACATCTCTGATGGTCTCAACTCGTGGAATGGCAACGGACGTCAAATGACGACTAGCTATTTTATAAAATATGTGTATGTTGACTTTGACTCATGTAGTACAAATATTATGTTAGTATGAGCACATACAGTACTATCCGTAAAAAAATCTAGTTTGAAAAAATCGAAAAAACAAAACAAAAAAAACAAAAAAGTCGAAATAACTTGGTTCATAAGTGGAATTTCGACTCGCACCAAAAACAAAACAAAAAAACAAATGTGGTCCAAAGTGAAGCCGACTCAACTGTATAGTTTGCTTCATGTTAGCATTGCTCTATTCGGAGTTATACACATGTGACATGTCAGAAGAAATGACGACGATCAGACATGAAAAATTTGCATAAAAACTCGGTAATTTCTGCGTCGAGACCGGTATCCCATTGAGAACAGCCATATGTATAACTCCGAATAGAGCAATGCTAACATGAAACGAACTATACAGTTGAGTCGGCTTCACTTTGGACCACATTTGTCTTTTTTGGTGTGAGTCGAAATTCCACTTATGAACCAAGTTATTTTGACTTTTTTTTGGGTTTTTTTTTAAATTTTTCTGGAAATTTAGAACTTTTTACGGATAGTACTGTATTACGTATCAAATGACATATATCATGTATTGCTTAAAGATACAGTGGTGACTTAATTTCGACTATTAAAAAAAAACTTCGACGAGAATCGACGATTTTCCGTTACTTTCAAATCTGCAACCGTCTGAGATGCTGACGAATTTTTTGAGTTTCAAATTGGTCCCAGCGCGAATAGCCTACGACCGGACACTTCAATACTGAAAAAATGGGCTCGGAGACATGAGCGCGCATTTTCCTCACTTGCTTCATTTTCCTCACTTGCTTCATTTTCCTCACTTGCTCGTGCGTGTTCGCTGTGTTGTGGCACTGAGCTTTCGAAATAGACTTCTCTAAATGCCGAATGCTTGATTTAGTGAAAACGAGACGTGTAATTCCCACAACGTAGGACCATTGATCTGTTGCCGATCAACCGCGTACGACTTTGCAGGAACGTCACAGGCCTGAACTCTGGCACCTACACATGTCGTTATGATGGCTTCAACAGCACGCGGACTATACACGTGAAGCGCGTGACGGAATCTCGCTATGTGTCGCAACTCGAGTTTGAGGTAAGCGTGTTTGTGTAACCGAACTGCGTCTATGCATTTTTACAGGCGCAAACGAGCGGCTCGATGATTCTAACATGCCCTTTAGACGCATCGCCTTTGCCAGAGTATATGTACGTGGTATGCTCGACAACTTTTCTGCTCTCTCCAAGGTATTAGAACGAATGATCAGGAACCATCTTATACACTTTCTTGAGTCCAGGTCTCTACTTTCTCATGAACAACATGGTTTCCGAAGCAAACGGTCAGTTACATCTCAAATGTTATTGTGTTTTGATGACTGGACTCGAGTGAGTGCATCTGGTATGGTGACTGACATAGTGTGTTTCGATTTCAGAAAAGCATTCGATAAGGTAAATCTCGAGAAGTTGTTGAGCAAGTGTGAGTCTTTCGGTATTCGCGGTGTGCTGTTAGAATGGGTACGGTCGTTCCTATATGATCGAGAGTTCACCGTAAGGGTGAATGATAGTTTTTCCGAAGCCGCGAAATCACCATCTGGAGTGCCTCAGGGTACGGTTTTGGGACCTATTTTCTTTATTATGTATATCACTGGTATTGAGATCGGTCTACCAAAAGGCATTCAATTTCGAGCTTTTGCAGATGATATCGAGATATACATTTCTTACCATCTAATAACAGCTGATACCGCACTACAAGCAGCGATCAACCACATTCGTAGATGGGCGCGTGAGTGGCAGCTTGAATTAGCCGAGTCAAAGTGTAGTGTAGTGCATTTGGGAAGGCCAACCCTTGTCATGAGTACTCGCTCGGTGACGAGAGGCTGTCTAGTTGCGAGCGCGTGCGCGACCTCGGCTTGCAAGTCGATTTCACTGCCAACCCATGTCTCAACGCTACCGTCAATCTGGCATGGCGCGGGCTCGCCTCCTTTTGCGCTCAATCACCACATGCGACCAGTCCGTGCTCACTCCGCTTTTCAAAACTTATGTACTACCCGTCGTTGAGTTTGCTTCGCCTGTCTGGAGTCCACACCTCTTGAAAGATATACGAGCGCTAGAAAAAGTGCAATGCTATTTCACCCGAATCCTCTTTTACCGTGTGTTCCCTTCCGATCAATACCCCCTCGCAATGCCAGACTACTCTATCCGGTTGAAGCTGTTAGGACTCACTAGCCTATGTGAGCGGCGTGCTCGTAGTGACATCGTGTTTGCACACAAGATGTATAAAGGACTAGTTTCTATTCCATTTTCAACACTGTTTCGCATCAAACCGAGTCGCGGGCGCACAGGCGGTTTCGCGTTTCATATCAAGGCTACCAGATCCACGCTACTACACAATTCATATGCTCTCCGAACGGCGCGATTCATTCTCGCACTAACCAAGGCACATCCAGGCATATTCAGAAAACGGCACTTGCTATTTGTGAAAGCTCTATCACGCATTAATCTATCTAAGACACTCAATCTCAAACACTAAGGACCCTGTCCTGTTTCGAAAATCTTTTGCATACATGTTCAGTGTTTTATTTGTTTGTGATGTCTAGTTTGTGTCGTTCGTTGTGTGTTTGTACGCCCGTACTGTCTTGGCGTGTCGCTGGCTCAACTTCACTCCGGCTGCTCTCTGGTGGTCCCCACTCATTCATGACGGTCGACGGCTCGGCCCTCTCTCACCTCCCTCCATACACACCACTCGAGAAGAGATGCCCTAAGAGCCCCGCCACCATACTCCCCCGTCGTCCTTTGACCACCAGAACACTTTCCATCCAGTCACGCACTCACTCCCACACAGACGATGTCTTTTCAATTAAATATTATGGATTCGCTAGGCGCTCAGTTACAGTGAGACAAGGTAGAGTGATGGTTGAGTGATGGTTGTCGAATGTGCGCTCGTTTCCTAGTGCACACCTCGCGGTCGTGCAAGCGGTTCCCTCCGCCGCTCCTCACCCTCCACCAAGGCTGGGGGCGTGTGCCACAAACGTACCAGATCTCTTTTTCTCTCACCTTCCCCACTTCTTCATTAAATTGATTGCTTCGGGTTATTTTTTAATGTGATCGTGATTTGCATGACGCAGATTTTTCTGTAATAAATTCATTCATTCAATTTATGTGGTGGTTAGCAGTGCTTCAGGTATCACGGAGAAACAAGCACTTCACCACTATCAAGTCTCACCGGCGAAACCAGCAAGGTGGAGTCATTGGTCAAAGATTCAACTGAAACCAGAAAACAACTTTACCGAGGACAAAGCACGATGACTGCACAATAAGAATTCTCGAATTCTCACGATCATGAATGCTGACATTTTCCAGACTTTGATCGTGCGCAAACCCACGCAGTTAGCGAACGCAGTGTTTCAATGTCAAGCTTGGAACCGTGGAGGAACAATCACACACACTATATATAGGGACCACAACGTGACACGTAGAATTTCTGTCGAAATCATGTAACATTTTCTGACTGGACACGTTACTTGTTCTAATTAGCGTAGAACGATTCGCCCTTCCGCGCTGATTTCAACGGTATTTGATTTATGGGAAAACGTGCCCCGTAAAGTAGTGAAAATTGAGTAAATGTTATATAATGACGTCATATTTCTTTGATCTAGCCGCCAGCGCCCAAAACAAGTAATGAAAAACTATGTTGTAAGATTCGTGTTTTATCAAGTACTAATTGATTACAATCAAAGAAATCTTACTGATACCGTTAGTAACAATTTTATTCATAATTTCACAGTTTATGACGTCATCAGTGCTTTGATCTAGCCGCCCTCTGTCGCACTTTCCCTGTGTGAGCGCGCGCTCGGATGTGCGCGCGCCGTGCGGAATTAGAGCGCAACGTGAACAATGAACCCTATGAACATTATATATTTTTGAAATCAGCTTGGAACTATCTACACTATTATTTCAAATCTAATACCACAATTAAACATCAGAAAATCTCGTTGTGGTCCCTACACTATATATGCTGACAAGTTTATTTACACTAGATTTACATCTCACAAGGTGTGTACTTTTGACAACTTATCTTCGTGAAATCAATTTTTTTTTCAGGATTGGATCATTCCTTTTCTCGATATCGCATTCGTTATCGTCTTAGCTATTGTCTCGTACCTGATAATGAAATCGAGAACGCTGTGCAGTGGTACAATATATAATGTAATTTTATCACTATTGAGTATGTTATAGCAGCCGTAAGAACCGAGGATATCTTCCTCTCGAAAATTATGCGATGACCGATAGAAACGCCGGCTTCTTACGGAGAGCGTTTACTAATTTTCGAACTTTAAAGAAGGATTCTGGCAATTATTATTATTAGATTGTAGAAAAATATAGTTTGCAAATTTTTCATTTTTATGAATCATATCAAATTACCTTTATGAATCATATCAAAAAACAATCACTGTCACGGTATTTTTCGAGACAAAGTTCGAAACTTCGTTTCGTATTTTCTGAACATGTTTAGCTATTTCACGCGTTCTGGTCAATCTAAGTGTTTCTTGTTGCCGAACGATCCTAATAATGTAACGAAAAAATCGGCCTGTTCGTCTTTCTGTCGGTAAGTGACGCTCATGCGCCGCTTACACGTATACGCCAGCCGACACCAGTGAGAGACGCGCCGGACTTGCACTATTTCAGGCCCCGCCCCTATAAGAAGGGGGAGGAGCGCCGTAGGTGCGACTTCGACACAGAAGTGCTACTAGCATGCTAGCTACCGAAATGCCACTTGCACGAAATTCGATAATTTGCAACTTCCGCTCGCCTTATTTGCTAGTACCGCCCATTTCGTGTCCGGACCACACATCGAAACCTGAGCTGAACGACACTTCGGAGCTTGACGTCATAATAGTTTTTGTCACACATCGGCTTCCTTATGGCATCACCAGAATGGCAGCAGTAAACAGAGCATGTCGACAAACGTAGTATACATATCACAAACTTGTTTCTAAAACAATCGCTGTCACACAAATGCTACTAGCTCGCGCTATTTGCAAGCTCTTTGCCGCTAATTTGGCAAGGTGGCCGCATTATGTGTCAGTGTAAGCACGCTAATGTATAGCTCTGATTTTATCTTTCTTTCCTTATTTCGAACTTTTCAGGCAAATTGGAATCGACGCTGGTCGATGAGCGCAATAACACATTTTCCGAAAATGATTTGAGAGACGTAAAAGAGGTGCCTGTTCTGACGTCCTAACGACTACGAAGGCGCCCTACAAACACTCACGTTTTGAAGTAGTCGTACTGAGTGTCGATGCGTGTTGTGAGATTCGCAGACATCACACATCGGCCGTGTTTTGTAAACTCGTGCTCACAAAGATCGTCGTTTGTCTTGCCCGCTTTCATGTTTGGAAAAATGATACTAGAATTATTACTTGATACAGTTATCACGTATCTAGTTAGAATATAGTTAAAATGGAGTAGATTCAAAATTATTGGATCTATTTTGTACGGAAATATGTGCTAGTACTCTGTCATCATTCCCTTTTCAAGATGAACTTTTTGTATTAAAGTTCAAAACGCACCCCAACATAGGCCGCTCTTCTAGAATCGCCAAAGGATCGTAGTTGATTCCCCTACAGTACCTCGAAACTCGAAACTAGTGCCCTCCCTGTAAGTTTTATCAATTTTCCTTTTCTATTCTTTTTGTATTTTTATTGTAAGTCGTGACAGTATTTATTGTGTTGAATCTGTTTTATCCAACCACAATCCCTGAATGGTCCAGCGACTTTTGTACTTTTGAAATAACGACGATTGGATACAGCGAGTCGGGTTCACTGCATCGGGAGCGCAGAATGCGACATACTAAGAAAGAGATTGAGATAATTCTAGAGAGAAGAGACAGAAAGGTCCCTGTGAAGGTTGGGGGATGAATGGAAAGAGAGAGAGAGAGAGAGAGAGAGAGAGAGAGAGAGAGAGAAGATACAAAGGGGAAGAGGGGGAGATGGAGAGGAGAGGAAGAGAAAGAGAAAAGAAGAGAGTACTCAGAGATAGGGTGAGATGACGCGGGATCGTAGAACTTGAACTCCGGCGTTCTGTTGACATCTAATAAATACATACATGCTATATACTACAAACAACATATTACATATATTACATACATAAATATATATACATACATGATTTATATACTAGAATAACTTTTTTTCTCACAAAAAAAGCTACCTCAACAAGATGATGAGTAGAATGGCCGATGGTTGAGTACGCGGTTTGCTGTTGTTGTGTTATATATCGTGCCTTATTTTATCGGTTTGCTACGGTTTTTTTTATGATTCTAAAATATCAAGTTGTTGACTGCATGACGATCCAATTTTTCTTGAGGTAAGGTACACTATGTAGATTCTGGAAATATGTTCTATTGACTGCAATTTTTTAAAGCAAAGAATGCAATTTTTTCTTCGAACTTTTCCTTTTCTGTAATATGTTCTATGTAATTATTACTGACTTTGTAAATTTGTTAAGCAATGTAATTAATTGTTGTCAGTAACGAAAGTACTTATCCGTTTGCGAATACACATCCCTTTTAAACATTTTATTCATACAACACTTCAAATCTATATTCTGTCAATCACGGCAACTTTAAGCGGTCAAGAAGTTTCGGTCATATGTGTTTAAGTGAAATTTAAGTAGTCCAAGTCTAGTCCAAGTCTAGTCTTAGTCTAAGTGAGTTTAAGTGGTAAGAAAGGGAAGATTTAGACGATTACAGCCTTGTTGTATTGCTCTGTGAAAGCAGCGAGCAGAGGACCCAGAGACTTGTCCAGGAAACCCTAAACGGACCATTATCTTTCTCTCTCTCACCTCTCTCTCTCTTTCTCTCTCTCTCCCCCTCTCTCTCTCTCTCTCTCTCTCTCTCTTCCGTACCTTGATAGAGAAGTACTCCAGTAGCACGGCGTGAATGTAGAGGTACTGCTGATCTGTCTGAAATGCAAAGTTAAATACAGATAGACGGAGAGAAAGAGAGAATAGAATCATGAGGAAAAAGAGGGGGAGGGGGTGAGAGAGAGAGAGAGAGAGAGAGAAAGATCGTGACGTCACACCTGAACACTTGCATTCCGCTGTTTTCGCAGTTTGATGAGTAGCGAATCGACAGTCTCACATGCCAGACCCTCCCCGCATGCCTGAAAAGAGTATAAGGTTAGAGTATTGTACTGGTATACGGTAGGTCTTGAAAAAGTGACCTAAAATCTTCGATGTACGGTACCTCGAGTACATATTCGATGAGGACGACGGACCCAGTGCGTCCGATGCCGGCAGAACAGTGAACCACAATCGGGGTGCTGCAAATTCAGTGTATCTGATATTTTAAATACATATGTTCATTTTTTTTAATTTGTATCTGTTCTATGATTCATTCGTGACTGAAAAGATAATACAGAGTTATACGGTTCATACTAGAAAAAAACACACTAAGCAATATACAATGACCATGTAAACAATCAAACAATAGACCATACATATCTATTACGTTTCAGCTTTCACTGATAAAAACAAAAACAAAGTGAATTCTTCAAGTGCTTTAGCGAGAATCAAAACAATCGAAATGTGTCTGGTTGAAACGTTAATAATTCACTTTGAAACTCTTATACGTTTCAGCTTTCACTGATAGTCACCATGAGCCGTATCGCAACAATTGTTCCTAGACGGCCAATCGAAGTTTCTCGTATGAAACAATTAACGCACGTGCATCCTCTGATCTTGTCGAGAAGTTGAGTGACGGATAGATCAGTGGGCGGGACACCGCGATCCGGCCAGTCGATCCAGTGGTAGTGGTCACAGCGGAGCGCCAGCTGACCACAACAACCGTTACGGGTACTGTACATTGGAACTGTTTGTAGTCACAGAGAGGTCACAACAAGCGGTTGATCAGAGGCAATCACAGTGTTTAAATACGTTTCGAACCTTCTATGTACATATAGACCACTCAAAAGTTTTGATAATCGAATTTCATGTTCCCATCTCTCTTATACCTTCCCATCCTGTTCTACAAGGAACGTCGACTGCTTCACTTTGGCGTTCGTCTCACACGTGAACGTCATCTAGGCATACGGTAATTACTATTGGACTACGGTATTCTGGACTACGGTACTCATGTACCATGCTCGACGCGACGTTTTTGATCGTGATGTTGAGAAACGTCTTCGCATCGCCCTGTAACAATTGTACTAGTACAGTACACCAGACAAGTACCGTATACCTTGTTTGCGGGAAAGTACTCCCAGCACTTGTTGACGCCCTTTTCCATGAAGTTGCACAACATGATGATAATCTACAGTGAGTACCATGATTACGATAGCTTACTGTAGATACAGTACCCCACACTGATCCTGAATCATCATCCGCCAAAAGTCATGGCACGTACCCTCGAGCGGAGCCTGCGAAATTCAATGTACAGTAATCCATTTTCAATCTACCGTAACGCGTACCTGGCAACAGATAAACCGCTTTTCGTTCTGCGGAGTGCTCACATAGTTGGCATGAATGTAGTCGGTCCATCCATTCCGGGTATCCTTCAAAGCCACGCGACTCGCGTCCAGACATCCCACATCCTGAAAGAAGATGACGTCAGACGGACCGATGATGTCATGCTATGACGTCACCTTGTATCGATTGCGGTTCTTAGGCAAATTGTCCATAAACGCTTGCATCTGCGTGAAGTCGTTGGCCCTGCAAATTCAAAGTACAGTACCTCGGAAACACTGTAGCTACCGTATACCTCTTCATCGACGCGAACTCGGCGCGCAGTCCCTGAACTCCCTTCTCGAGAGTGGCCTGTTAGTAGTTTATCGATAATCAATCGATAATTGATCGCTACCTTGGTGAACTTGTGTGCGAACATCTTCGACTGTCCATTGGCAGAATCGGGCGCTCTCCTTCCACTGGAACTTATGTGTGAAAAAGATAAGAAGGAGAGAGACACACAGAGAGAAAGAGAGAGAGAGAGAGAGAGAGAGAGAGAGAGTAAATAGAGCACTCACCATCCACCCTGTACCACCGTGGCGCGACCATGTTTCTGAATTAGCCATACGGTATCTACCGTACCCATACCGTACCTGTACTTTCCGCGACCCCCCGGTTTCCTCTTCCACATCGCGGAAGCTGCGATCGCCCTTCGGTCGTTTTCGAACTGTAAACATAATAAACAAAAAAAAGAGAAGAAAGGAAGATAGAGAGGGAGAGAAGGAGAGAAGGAGAAAGAGATGGAGAGAGAGGGAGAGAGATGGGGAGAGAGAGGGAGAGGGAGGGAGAGAGAAAGAGAGAGAGAGGGAGAGGGACCATTGAGCTTTTTCTTGAGTTCGGCGAACATGCCGCCCACACTCGGGCGCACTGGAGAGAGCGAATGGATGGAAGGATGGAAAAGGGCACTTCATTCCATCCAACCTCCACGCTAAACACATCACACGTGCGAATTACGCATTCGGCCGATTTTCACGTTCCAACGTACGCTTTCAGCCGATAGATTTGTAACGTTTTGAATATCGATTATGAAAAAAAGTCCCAATGAGCTGGCAACAAGGAAGCGGCTTGAATGGGAGCATGCGCGATAGCGCGTGCGCAATTCCATGTGCCATGTCCGATACGGCGATCCCAGATCGAAAGAGCTGACCGATGCGTTCATATTCTTTCGTCTCGATTTCAACGTCAAACGTGTATGTGTGTGTTCAGATTTATCAGTCGCTTTCAGCTGCTTTATCTTAGCGATTTCTTTGTGTATTCAAAATTGTTTTCTGATAAATATGTTTTTTTTGGCTTTTCAGTGCTTACGCCGAGCTAGCGCAGCGACGCCCGCCTACTAGGAAATGTCTACCGCATTTCTCATCGCGCAAGAGTATGGTGTTCTTCTGCAGCCGGAGTAAATGTTGCAGGCGGCGTCTCGGCTGCACTGCCTCGATCGTCTCGTGCGTTTGATAGCAGGCAGTCCTGTCCGACTAGCGTTGTTGTCAGTGTTGACGCACCGCGCGCTCCTGTCGCTCTCTCCCCGCCGCCTCTTCCGACCGCTCACTAAGAGGAGAGAGAGAGAGAGAGAGAGAGAGAGATAGAGAGAGAGAGAGAGATAGAGAGAGATAGAGAGAGAGAGAGAGAGAGAGAGAGAGAGAGAGAGATAGAGATAGAGAGAGAGAGAGAGGGATGGAGATGGAGATGGAGATGGAGATGGAGATAGAGATAGAGATAGAGATAGAGATAGAGATAGAGATAGAGATAGAGATAGAGATAGAGATAGAGATAGAGATAGAGATAGAGATAGAGATAGAGATAGAGATAGAGATAGAGATAGAGATAGAGATAGAGATAGAGATAGAGATAGAGATAGAGATAGAGATAGAGATAGAGATAGAGATAGAGATAGAGATAGAGATAGAGATAGAGATAGAGATAGAGATAGAGATAGAGATAGAGATAGAGATAGAGATAGAGATAGAGATAGAGATAGAGATAGAGATAGAGATAGAGATAGAGATAGAGATAGAGATAGAGATAGAGATAGAGATAGAGATAGAGATAGAGATAGAGATAGAGATAGAGATAGAGATAGAGATAGAGATAGAGATAGAGATAGATATAGAGATAGAGATAGAGATAGAGATAGAGATAGAGATAGAGATAGAGATAGAGATAGAGATAGAGATAGAGATAGAGATAGAGATAGAGATAGAGATAGAGATAGAGATAGAGATAGAGATAGAGATAGAGATAGAGATAGAGATAGAGATAGAGATAGAGATAGAGATAGAGATAGAGATAGAGATAGAGATAGAGATAGAGATAGAGAGAGAGAGAGATAGAGAGAGATAGAGAGAGAGTAGGAGGTGTGGACTGACGCGTAGGACGACTCACCGCCCTCTTGCGCAGCGCATCGTCGTCCAGTTTATGCCCGTGTTTTTTTTAATTACTTGTGCTTCCTGTACTGTGATGCAGCAAGTGCGATTTTCTGCGACTACGATCATGTGCGATTGTGTGCTTGCGTTGGTGTGACTGCTGCGCGACTGATGTTTGTTGTGCTCACTTCACTTCACTTTGTCGACGGACTGAACGGGGGACAGCGGTGCTGGCGGCATGTGCTCCGGGAATGCTGTACGGGCTCGGTCAGTGGGAGGAGTGGAGAAGGGTGTGGCTGCACTCGGATCAGTCGCGCGGCTTCTGCTGGTAGAAGAGTGTTGACGGCTGGCGCGACTTCGTCGTTGTGACCACCGACAAACACTTCCCTGCTCGAGCGTGAATAAAAGCAAATCGATAAAGCACTTATGAGATCACAATTATTAGATCTTTTAACGAAATATAATGATCTATCTATTTACTTCGGTTCCATCTACTTTTGCTCAAATAGACTGTTAACACTACATTCCGTCGGTGGAAGATTCTATTCAATGATTCGATTGACTCCATAGCTCTCCGTCCTCGCATGTCCCTTGTTGTCTGTTCACTGTCTTCTCGATAGAACCTCTCAACTGTGGTATGAGTATGACCTCTCTTCGTTCTTCGTCGAAAGCTTTCCGTATCCGACCGCACGCTCTTCTTCATTTCCTGCAACTTTGTAGATGTTACAATTGGAGATGTCCAATTGGTTATAAGAAAAGATATGTAAACACGTTTTTTTTCAAAACGGTTAAAGATGGTCACTTTTTACGCTCTGCGCGAGATGAAACAAGAATGGTTTGTTTCCTGAATACGACTGAAATATCATATCTCAAAGTGAATTTCAAGTACAATTTCAAGCAACGGAGAACAGAAACTGACCTGTTCGATTCTCTTCAACCACTCTGTAACGTGTGAAATCATCTGAGACCACCGACGGGCAACCTCATTCGCTGGAGACCTGAAGTGGGGATAAAAGTTATATTATTGGTTATTGGATTCCAAATGAAAAGTGATTTCTCGTACTCGCCCATGGTTCGATCGATTCATACTTCTCAGTGCGCGAATCACTCTCATTCGATGGCGAGAATCACTGAAAATAGCAAACATCAGGAAAAGTAGAAGACATTTATGCACTTACCCACGAATTTCAGTAGATTCGTGAAAAATTCTGCAAGACACAACCGCAATAATGACTAGTAGTAGGAAAACGTGACGCATTTGCGAAAAAAAGTGACAAAATGCACCCGATCCACACTTTGATATGCAATACGATATCCAAAGATGGGAAAACTGTGTTATCACATCACTCTTAGAAGAGTTGGTCCAAGTTCAGTGATAAAACACAGTGATAAGTGATTGTTTGCAAGCATATCTTCCAATGATGGGTTCTTCTGGAAAGGTCATGCATGTTATCAGTATTTGTATCTCTTATCATACAATTAGAAAGTGAATGTGTGGTGGTGAGCAGTGAGTGGGAGAAAGAGTGACTCATGTCACAGTATTCAATGTTTTTACGTTTCGTTGTTTGCAGCAAAGCAATAAACGACTATATATAATTGCATTCACTTTCCTACAACTATTATTCTTTTCGTCACAATCGAATATTCCTGAGATGGTTTATGTCTCTATAAAGACACTTAAACAGTATGAAATATTATCTATCACTCCAAACGAAAACACAGGAAAAATTATCTTAAGCAGAGTTAGTCGCTAACACATCTGCCTCTTCGCATATCGACGATTCTCAAGATTCTGTCTGATTCATATAGCAGTCTACGGATATGGGCAAGCCTCGAAGAACAATTAGATCAAAGCATCCTGAATGTAAGAAAAGGGTGGTTAACGGACGATTCTGGTGCGGCTCCGATATACTCAAAAGACAAATTGACAGTACACTCTACGATTTCGAAGAATCTTCGATATGCGAAGAATTGAGCGATGTAATTGTGTAAGCGACTTTGCTTTCGAGAACTTTTCTTGTGTTTTTGTTTAGAGTGATAGCAAAAGTGATTGATGACGAAGACTCTGCGGTGTTCAGTCCCTTTCTCTTTTTCACAAAGGAAGTACCTGCATACAGGAAGTAAGTACCTTGAGGATAAACGAGCAAAATCTTTGTATTGCCGAAATTCTGGATGACGTTATTGCCGGTTTTCTTTGAAGAGAGATATACAGCCGCCAGTAATAGCCATAGCAATACGGATAAGATAACTACGAAAATGGCTTTGAGGATTGGTGGGAAAATTAAATTTTCTTCATCTCTGTTCAGTTTATACACCAATGATCTCCGATACTATTAAGTTTTCTTGAATAGTCGTGAATAAACTAGCGGTGAATATTCGCAGAGTTCTTTTTAATAATTTAACATTTTGAAAATGATGTCAAACAATATCAGATGTGCTGATGAACATGATGTGACGAAAAAAAAAGTTAAACGAAAACATGGTTGTATGAACTGACAGTGGATCAAAAAATCAAAAGGCAATACTAGATGATTCTGCGGTGCTTTGATCACAATGGTTGTTCTTAACGAAATGAGCCAGACAAAAACTTAATGTGTTCTCACAAATTATAAACGAAACAGCGAAAGTATTCAGAGTGCCACAACACGTTGTCATTTAGTGCATTCAAATCCTTTCAATATACTTCTGAAACATCCACATTCTTCTGTGGGCTCTTCGGTTTGCACCGACGCAGTGTTTGGCGTCGACTCAGTGACTGACGTCGACTGAGTGCCGCACTCGCCGAGGCACGTGCACCGCAAGTACTTTACATCTCCCAGCGTTCGCTGCCCGTTTCTAATCACGTAGTTGTACGCAGCCATTTCTTCGTAAGAAGAGAACGGAGTCCCCACGAAAAGGATAACGTCGTGACGGAACTGCGACACGGAAAGCAGAAACGGTATTGCCGCCTTAAAGCTTGATTGTAGATTGAGAGAGAGAGAGAGAGAGAAAGAAAGAGAGAGAGAGAGAGAGAGAGAGAGAGAGAGAGATTCGCTCAATTCATTCCGCTTCCGCTCACATTCCGCTCAATTCCGATTGCGATTTCGCTCACATTCCGCTCACATTCCGCTCACATTCCGCTCACGAGTCCACCCCACAAGAAGTGAACGACAGTTCGAGCGGATTTCCCATTCGCTCAAACTGTCCCGTCCGAGACATTTGGAGTGAATGCGCTTTCAACTGATATTGAGACAATTCGAGCGAATATGAGACAGTTTGAGCGATCAATAAACAATCAACGGTTGTAAATAACAACTTTCATTCCAACAGATCATGCAAACATACAAACATACAAGACAAGAACATGAAAAGTCCTTATAAATCTATTTCAAATATAAAATCTATATAAAATCTATAGATACATTATATAAATCTCATACAACAAGCAGTCCAAAACTAAACTAAAATATGACATACAATAACTCAATGAACTAAATAGTCTATGAAAAACGTTTGTTTAAACAATTATCTCAAAGGGGAAACATAATCACACCTTCTTTTAGAAAGGTCTCCAAACAGAAGTTGGTCGTGTTGGTGGTGGAGTAGGGTAGAACTCATCGATGGTGCAAAGCGATGGTCCGGCGGAAGAAGACAGCCCCTACAACACAGTACCGTGAAAATTAAAAATAAAATATACCGTATAAAAAAACTACATAAAGGTGGATGGACGAACCATATTCAAGTGTGCATCCTGGTGAGTGTGCCCAGTCGGAGCAACACCTCCCCCGCCACCAACCGTACAGTACGGGTTGTAGAGCATCGCCGGTGCGGGCAACAAGGGCGGACCGGGCATAGAGTGCGGGTCGGGTACCTGCAGCAATCGGGCACCTGACTCGGCCTGAAACAATACAGTACCATTAATATTTTCAATTTTTAGACTGAAAAGTATCATTTATTGAACACATGTTTAGTTTGCCCCATTGCGACCATTTAAGACGGGTATGCTCTGATGACAAAATCCGCGGGGTACTACGGTAGGAATTCTTTTTCGTTATTATACTTGATTTTCCATGTTATGTTCTCATCATCTGTGTATTTAATTGTTTGTGTGTGTACTTGTTCATCACTAGGATGGAGCGCGGCGCCAAGTCGGACCTGCGCAAGGCGAACAAGATGCGCAAGCGAGTGCACGAGCTCTTCCTCCTTGGTGGAATCGTGCCCTCCGAGACCGCCATAAACGGTGCGTTTTTTGTGATGTATTCTAACTCACAAAATACATGTCGTTTGTTGTTTAACGAAATAAAACTGATCTGTTTAACAACTGTGTGGTTTAAGACGCTATCGCAACGGGGCGAGTGGAGATGTCGCAGATCGCGGAGCTGATCCAGCAGCAAAACGGGGGCAAGGAGGAGAAGCGGGAAGACGAGGAAAAGAAGAGGGACGAACGAGAGAAGGAGAAAGGTAGGTATATTTATATGTTGTCATTTGTGTGTAATTCCCCTGCTTCACACCTCACCGCTTCCTCGGCATAGTTATGCTATGACGTTATGAGCTAGGCATATACATACATGCAGAGTGGTACATGTTGTAAAAAGTAAACTAATGTTTTATATTAGACGTGAATCGCCGGCTGCGGACTGCTCGAAGGGAGAAGGCGCCCGGTCCGCAACTCCACCTCACTCTCGGAAAGATGAACGGAGCGATGATCGGAAACGCAGGTGGGCAGATCTCAAAGCGTCCTCCCTCTCTCCCTCTCCTTACTCCTCTGGGGATAAGGAGAATAAGATAGTTTAAAAAGTATTTACGTACTCACTGTGACGGTTCAGAAGTGCGCGACCTGCTGCACTACTCTCTGATCGGTCCGGCGGTGTCGAAGCCCCGCTGGTGTACGATCCGCCAGGGGAGGCAGACCAGCCAGACCGTCATGGTCCGAGTCGAGTGCCCGCCAGACTGCATTGTGAGTTTCACATTTACTATTTACTGTATTTATTCGCTTTCTTCTTCGCGCATATAACGTTTAAGCTGTGTGTCTTTATTTATTTCTGTACTACCTTTACCTAACCAAGATATATTATTAGAATGTGGTATGTATGACAGATCAGAATTGATGACTATACAGTGTTGGTCTTGGTCAGGATATTCCGAGTGAGTAGAATGTGTTGTTCTTTTTTCCATCATCAGTACGTCTGTCGTCAGATGTGAATTAATTGCGTATTGGGTTTCTGTGATTCAGTAGAGCTACAAGTGAAGCGGAAATTTTGCTGTCAGAATATATATATATATATATATATATATATATACATATATATATATATATTTCATCTAACGTCTGACGTACTGACCCTCTTCCAATCTTTTTCAGAACAATAACCCGGCTGGACTGCCCTTCATCGACGACTTCTTTAACAGGGTATGGTTTTAATTACTTGTTTATTATCTTTCTTTATAAATTACCATTTTTCAATGAAACCTTGTTCCTTGCTACTATTCCGTTTTTGTACCGTTAGTTGCGTCTTCTTGTGAGAGCATAAGACCTACACAGTTTCTGAATTATTCATTGTGAATTGTGAATGTGACTTATGGAGTCAAAAACGACACAAATGAAAGAAATACAAACAGTATTATCACATAGAGTATCGAACGCGATATCGATATGACTCGAGGCACATGGCATGTATAGTACAGTGCATGTAGTCTATAGGGTGATTGTAGTATATGCATGTAGTTGTGTAGTGATTAGTGAACCACTAAACTATACTCCCAGAACTGGGCGACATTGGCGAGGAGTGACAACGACGTTCGATAATGCTCACGGGACCAGCTCCATAGCGAGACTTTTATGTTTTGTGTATTGAGATTCTGGATAAACTTTTTTATTTATTTTTTTATTTGAGTTAATGAACTCTTCCCTGCAGGAGTACATCCGAATGGACGACGAGGTGTCGCTGCGTCTGTCGTTCTGGCGCCACATGTTCAACGTACCCGTCCCCATGAATGAGCAGATCAGGGAGAGAGTCCAGGTGAGGTGGAGTACGGTAGGTGGGCGTGGCTATGTGTAGTTTTTATTGTTAGTATTGTTTTTATCCCACTGCTAGGGTAACACGGATATAGCCGTACCAGTTGTTCTCAGCGTGTTGCGGAGTGTGACGCTACGCGTTGGTGTACTGTTGCTTGTCAGAAACTTTGCGTGTTCGTGCGCGTGTAAGGCGTGTTCGAAGAATTTGGTCATATCGTTTTTTTATTTTGTTAATAGGATAATTGTTTGTTCTTCCAGAAACTGGCCTCGTCAACCACACCTCTCGGCGACCTCAAGCTGCAAATGCTCGTCACCGCCGGTCAAGTGAGTAACGATTGAATTCTTTGGTGGATCTATTATCGATTGGTTGTTCATCTTGGATATATCCTTGTTCCTGTGTTTAGATGGCCGACTTTGGCTATCCGTGGCCGATCGGAGAGGGTATCGTGCCCACAAAGGACAAGTGGGTAGTTTTTACTTTACTAATAATTCTTCATATTTCTGTTTTTTTAGCTGTGGCTGTCGCTTTGTCAATTCCTCATTGTTGTTCTTGGTCTCGACGTTTCTTAAATTGGCCAAATAATTGGTGAATTTTGAATAGCCGAAACAGAAAATCTGTTTCTTTTTTTTACTTGTGAAGTGCTCTCACTGTATTTGATTGTCTCCTGTTTTGGATACGCCGAGGTGTCTGCCTCGTCTCCCCTGTTCGCATTGGACTGCGAGATGTGCATCACCACAGCCAACCAACACGAGCTCACCAGGATATCTGTGGTGAGAGGGGGAGGGAGTGCTGTAATTTTGTACTGTAACATGAATGGATCATTTTCACTTGGGTGTGCGAGCTGTGCTGTAGTTTGAGTACTACGTCTCGATAGGGTAAA
The DNA here is from genome assembly GCA_963966185.1 of Rhabditoides inermis. NCBI lineage: Eukaryota > Metazoa > Nematoda > Chromadorea > Rhabditida > Rhabditidae > Rhabditoides > Rhabditoides inermis. The sequence continues at coordinate 90,420 of CAWZYM010000380.1, read as the reverse complement.
CGTGTGATTACGAAGTTGTATCCAATGCATATTCCTGATTATTATGAATTGGTGTGTAGTATAGTCTATGTAACGTACTTTTTGATTGCATGTCTTTTTTACATGCATTTATGTTATATATTTTAGATTCGGGAAGATGGCAGCGTGGTGTTCGACACGCTGGTAAAGCCGAAAAATAGAATAACGGTGGGTGGTCTTTGTTGGAGTATTGATTTATCGATTGATCCTCGATAGTTATTATTTTATGTGGCAGAGCGGTTCAATTTACAATTAGTATTTTTTAAGATGTGAATTCGTACATTTTTTAAATGTAGGCTACCAAAAAAACAAATAAACAACAAAAGCTTGCTTACAGGACTATCTGACCAAGTTCAGCGGCGTGACGGAACAGATGATGCGGGAGGTGACTACCACTATTGAGGTGAGAGAGTGCTACATACAACTGCTCCTGAAGCTAATAGTATGTATTATCAGAAGCTATCTATTTCGGAATTTTCAAAAAGTGTGAGAGAGGGAGAATGAGTGTGGAGGAAAGAAGGGAGGGAGACAATGAAGCATACAGATACATAGCATAGAGGGAGACATTGCTGTGTTTTGAGGACGTGCAGTGTTCGCTGCGCCGCCTTCTTCCCGCAGACGCCATCCTCATCGGACACTCGTGCGAGTTCGACCTGCGCGCCATGAAGATGGCCCATCCGTCAGTCCACTCTCACTCCCTCCTCCCTTCTTCTCTCTCTTCTCTCTCTCTCTCTCTCTCTCTCTCTCTCTCTCTCTCTCTCTCTCTCTCTCTGCTTGCCCTATTATGTTCCACCTCTCGCCCCTTGCAGGTACTGTATCGACGTGGGTCTCATCTACAACTTGTCTGGCATGGAGCGACACAGGACATCGTTGAAGTGGGTTTCGGGGGTCACACTGTTGCTATACGAAAAAAAGAGTTATTTTTTTTGTTCCGCCGGTTGAATCCGGGGTCCTCCTAGTCGAGAACAAGATAGGGTTCTTGGATTACGACGACGTCAGCAGAAGTAGTTGGGTTGGATGACTCGAACCAGCGACCGTGAGATTGAGAGACGAACGCCCTAGTGATAAATATGGTGTTTTCTTTTTTTTCTTTTGCAAGTAGTGAGAAACCAACGTGTAAGCGATACCTCATAACTCTGTACCATGTTCGTGTGTGAGTTTCAGTGAAACAGGAAAGTGAACTTTAGAAAAAAAAATTGTAGTGCAGTTTTTAGTACTCATCTTCAAGTTGTAAACCCGATTCGTTTTGAGGAACCTGTGCTCGCTGTTTCTGGATGAGGATATCCAGACTGGCAGGGGACACTGCTCGGTGGAAGACTCGTGGGCGGCGATGCGACTGGTGAAGATGAAGATGCAGGAGGGGTGCGTGGGGAGGAGAGAAATGGAGAGAGAGAGGGGAGAGAGAGAGAGGAGAACATATGCACCTATTTCAGTCTGGTGTTCGGTAACTGCATGTTCGGCTGGGAGTACGACGCTTTCATGAAGCGGATACGAGAGGAGGAGAGGGAGAGGGAGAAGGTGGGCGAGGGATGGAGGAGTAATCAAGGATTAATACGTTGACAATGTCCATGCTATTTTTGTTTTTACTTGTTGGAGAAAGTAGTAGACTTTATAATTTTATATTGCAGGTCCCGGAGAAGCGTGTTCGCGTGGAGAAGGAAGAGGAGGAGAGAGAGGAGAAGGAGGAACTGGAAGAGGAAGAGAGACAGGTGGAGGTGAATGAGAAAGAAGAAAAGGGCAAAGAACACAACGAGACCAAGAGCCCCGCCCGGCGAAACGGCGAGAAAATGTGGGTTTGATTTTTTCCCCGACATCGTATGTTTTGTTTACGTTGACCACGATTCAAAAACGATGTTGAGGCATAAGGTTCAGGATTGAGGTTGAGGTATGAATGGTATGATTGGATGATCTGTGTGTTGCAGTGTATGCGCGTGCGGGGGTGTGATCGGGATGCGGTGCATCATCAAGAAGTGCCAGTGCCAAGCACAGCCACCCAGCAGGTGAGGCCATACACTCTCTCTTTCTCTCTCTCTCTCCTTTCTTCCTTTTTTTCTCCCACCCTCTCGCTAAATCATCTCAATGTTAATATGTACAGTTTGTGAGAATGTATTGATTACATCTGCCATGATAAGCACATCGTTGAGATGTATGATGTGCGAGGCGAAGCACGCGGAGGCGACGAGGACACAGGAGACACTCACCTTCTCGTGGAGGTATGTGAGAGGGGAGAGGGGGTCCGTCTCTTCAAAACGTTCTTGAATTCCTGAATACCCCCGAATGCTTTGCTGTTTTTTGAAACCCTAAATAGCTATGAAGAGATTGACCGTACCTTGAGAGAAGGAATGGAGGCTGGATGGGGTGGGAAAGGGAGATGGACAGTTAAAGTTGACTGGATGAGAGTTGTCGTTGAGATATCTAATCTTTTTCCTCCACAGTGACGCTATCCGCTCGGAGGTCTCTGAGAAGACGCGCCCACTCGCCTTCTACCTCAACGAGACTAAGAAGAAGGTGCGCGGGCGAGACGATCGTTTTCTTTTTTCTGTGTGGTTTCGTACATTTTTTTACGAACTGGATTTGTTGTGTTTTGTACTGAAGTAACAGAAAACTAAGTAAAACAAATTGATTCAGGTTGTGCTGGCTGGTGATTCGATAGAGAGCGAGAATGTGAACGAACCGGAGCAGAGCAGAAGGTAAGAGAGAGAGAGAGAGAGAGCGGAGAGGGCAAATTAGAGAGGGCGCGCCAGCGCCCTCTCGTTTGTACTGGATGTCCCCGCGCGCTAGAATGCTCAAAAACGATATATAAGCAGGATAAGCACTTTTCCTAATTTTAAAGTGATTTCCACTGTTACATTGCATTCACATCTCTATTCGATAGAGTTATAGAAAGTTGTATTGAGTTTGATTGAGTTTGAAGCGAGATACGGAGAGTCCGCATTCGAGTGCGGATTGAGATTGGTGTCGATCGCTCGAGCGGGCGTCGGACAATCGCTTTCGCCCCGCCCCCTCTATGTGAGAGTGAGAGAGAGAGAGAGGCGAATAGCGGGCGCGCGTCGGTATCCTCGCAGCGAATCGCCAACGTGTATGAAAATGTAATTTTGTGAAACAAAACTGAAGAAAAGGACAAATATTATCTTTCAAAAGTACTTCCAAGTAAAAGTAGTTGGTTTGTACTGTTGTCTCAGTTGAGCAAAAGGACTGACATGTTTTCAATGGAGACATGTGCAAACAGGCTCTCAGCATTATTCGACGTGTTATGTTACAACAGAAGTTGTGTTTTTAGATAATAACTGCATAACTTTGTAAACGCGTTCATTATAATATGGCCGCTTTGCACTGGTATGAGAGAGAGAGCCTGTTGGCACATGTCTCCATTGAAAACATGTCAGTCCTTTTGCTCAACTGAGACAACAGTACAAACCAACTACTTTTACTTGGAAGTACTTTTGAAAGATAATGAGAGTAGTATTCAATTGTTTTATCTGGGAAATCATTGGAAATGGCGCCTACCTTGGGTCCCATCCGCTACAAACTTACGATTCTTAAACAAGGCTCAATTTTCAAGGTTTCCCAGTTCATAGAGAGAGAGGGGGAGAGAGAGAGAGAGAGAGAGAGAGAAAGAGAGAGAGAACCCTCCGGTTCAGCTTCACCCGCCACCTGTCCTCCTCGTACCCCACCCGACAGGAGTTGCTCGACGCTTGTCGCATGGAGATGCTCGACTATGGACTCGCCATGATAGACATGCGATATGGTGGGTGGGAAATGATCCTTCATGACGCAGCATGGTTTTGTGTCTTGTTTTGAAGGATATGGGCAGAGCAGGGCTGATAGTTGCCTTACATATTTATGATCTTGTGAATCTAATGCCTTTTATAGCTTTTTTATTTGTGTCATACATTATCTTCCTTTTCTTTTCCATCTGAGTTGCCTGCTTGCAGACCCGTCCCCCTCGATGGACACTGCTTCCCTTGCCGCCTCGATCGACGCTGACGTGTGCTCTCTCGTCTCGTCGGCCGCCAAGAATGCGATGATTGTGGTGGTGATGAGCAGCGAGCGAATAAGCATATGCTACGCCAAGGTCAAGGGGTGAGTGAGTGGAGGGAAGGCTCTCTGTCTAGGGTGCGTGTGTTGTGTAGCGGTAGCCACACCGAGGGTAAATCGTTGATGAGATGATGAGAAGTTGTTTAGAGGTGGTTTCGATAAGCGTGTGAGAGGTCAGGATTAGAAAATGTTGTTAGGTTCCGAGTTTGTTGTGTATAAGTGTTGTGTGCTAAATGTATTTTTGAGTTGTTACTTTGTTTGTTGTTGAGTGCTATTGGATAAATTGTTTCCACATAGTATAGTTCTTTCTATGGGATCCAAAAAAAGTTATATTGCTGTTGCAATAACACGAAACATTTATTTCACAAGTTACATTTATTCAATTATCTACATGGTAGACGGACAAGATGTGTAAAACCTGATAACAGTTTCAAAACGATACAAATAAACGTAATGTTACGCTGGGTATATATACATATGACAACATGTTGAATTCAAATCAGTATAATTATTAGAATAGTTTGTATAATATAACACATTATAAATCGTGGTAGTTTTACTCTCGGCTTTTCGTTAGACTTCTTCGCGTGTGTACTATGCCGGTTTTGAGACGCAGCTCCCGGATCTCCTGGTCCTACAATCACTCAGTCATCTTGTGTCTAGCTGTTCACATCTTTTAGTTGTGATGAGCCTTTGGTTCGGTGCCTTCCCCAAGCACATCGCCATCCGTTCTTTTTAATGTTAGTGATCTGTCTCAAAGAGCTGCTAAGATGAGCGAAGTGATGCCTTGCACGCACCTTGATCTTCCTCTTGAGCAGTGCCTTCTTCTCCACGCGTATTCGCTCCGTCCGCTCTTCCATCGCAATGCGCTCATAGTCCTCCATTTCATGTCGCTGCAAGCAAAATGAAGATAAGTTATAGGAATTTGGTTATTCCAAATCTTCCCATTGCTTTCTTGTTCTTTCTTTCTTGTTACTACGTCGATGTCGACTGTACTTGAGCAGGTGCATCTTGCATTCGGCCGGCGAAAGCGAGAGCTCCAGCATCAGAATCACTTGCGCCCACTGACAACTATGATGCATAGACACACCAGACCAATAAATGCGTCTGACATATTGTGTACATTGTGTGAGAGAACGGATGGGTCAGATATTGAATGGAAAGACAGTGCTGAGTGAGTGAGTGTGAAAGAAAGAGAGAGGCACGAGCAATGACACAGCGGGTTATGATCTCATTCCGACACGCGGATTTTGAATCAATGCGGTTGCGGTACGCTTGAATGAGATTGGAACCACCAACCGGGCCACTTGTACAATCATCAATGATCTGATATGAAATAGACCTTTCTATGCAGGTCAGCGGTGAGTCATAAAGGTAGAGTCATACACGATATCTCGTTGATACGAGCATATATGACAGCGTAGATTAGTGTAATTAGCGAAACGCTATTGAGTGGTTGCATGGAGAGTGTGCTACTGCGAGATCATTATCTTCCCTTTCTCCCAATTCGCTCTTTCCATCCGACCTTGGTCGAATTGGCACCTCACCAGAAGAGGGCAGAGTGAGTGAGAGACTGTGTGAAGGAGAGAGGAACAGAGAGCGAGTGCCGACAACCGGTAAACGTATCGCCGCCAATAGCAAAGTGGCACGCTTTGCGACACGGCACAAAGACAAGAACACATCAGGCGGAATATGTTGGAATAGGGAGAGATGAACCGAGGCGTGAGAATAGTACTGTCCTATAATCGCACTACATCTATCGGAAAAGTGTTGTATGGAAAAATATAGCTGCCAACGAAATCATCTCTCATGGGAGTTTCTGGATACATATATGTGATCATTTGCAGGTTTCTCGACAGAGCTGCCTCCCCACTACGAGGAGGCTGTGCTGGAATCGAAGATGGGAGCGCCCCCGCCAGGGTATGCAGACGGGGACAGGAACGGTGGGCGAGAGAGAGGGAGGGGGAGAGAGAGAGAAAGAGGAAGAGAGTAATGCATGTGTTGGCAGTGTGCGCCACTCCCCCGCCCGCCTACTCCACCGTGGTTCGCAGCCTGACCGACGAGACTCGCCACCCGGCTACCGTGCTCCGAATCGCCTCTCGATCCCCGCTCACCTATGCCTATGCCTCCCCTCCCCCGCCTGCCCCCCTCTCAGTATGCGACCTGCCAATAACCAGCCAAGTCTGATAAGACATCAAATTACTCACTCACTTTTAGACACGATTTATGAATTTTGCATGGAGTATTGTTGATACAAATGTTGTACGGGTTGCGATATTTTAATTCAAATCCGCATATGACAAACTGTTTTGAATGCAATAAAACGTGTTTTTTGTTGTGGAATGTGTATTCGCCTCTTGGGTTTATTGACAGCCGAGGTCGGTGAGAAAAAACTCAGATGCGAAGGAAACGATTGGAGTAACTACGAAATATGCACACGATCAGATTCAGAATAAGAATCAGAAATTTTATCTCGAATCAAGTAGCACACAATATCGGTTACGTAAATTATGGTAAGGTAGGTCAGAATCAGAATATTTATCTCGAATCAAATAACACATTACAATAATGTAAATTACGGCAAGATTACGGTAAAATGCAGTAATACAATGCCTACTGCGAGTTCCAACAACACGGATTTCGGTGGGCCCGTGGATGCGTACGTGTTGTTGGTTATGCTTGTCATCGGTCAGATTAATAAAGTGCATTTCATGAGTGATAATTGACTAATGAATGATAACATAATCATCTATCTATGATATGACATATCATTTCTCTCCTATCTTCTCCTCTTTCTTTCTTTCTTTCTCTCTCTCTCTCTCTTTCTCTCTCTCTCTTTCTCTCTTTCTCTCTCTCTATCTCTCTCTCTCTCTCTCTCTCTCTCTCTCTCTCTCTCGGTGTTTGTTAGAAAGTCAAGAGAAACGATATTATCGAGGGTAATGTTGTCGTCTCAAATGCCACTGTTTGTTTATACTGAAGATTCAAGCTGAACAGAATGTAACACTGTTACTCGATCATTATGTTTACAGTAAGCCATAGACAGTTTGGAACGGGTTTCTTTGTGTAATAGCTTTCATCTGCCGCACTAGCATCCCCATATTTTTATTTATTCACGGCTTGTCCCCTTTATAATTTCACCCGACCAAGTGTCATGAAACGCCAATGTCTTTCATCCTAGATTTTTTTTAATGAAAAGTGCAGTTATGAAAAAATATCTTTATAATATTGTTGTCTGTCTAATGATGCAATACAATCATCAAGAAATTTTGTTTTTTTCTGTTACTTTTTCTTCTCTCTGCCTTTATCACATCCTTCTCTGCTTCTCTCCCCTTTCTTTTCTCTATTTAAAAAAAAATACTTTTTTTCTATGTCTAGTATTCTTTTTCGTGAAATAGTTTTTCATAGATGTTTATGCTCAATCAACGCTTTATTTCAGCCTACATCTCAAGAAAATGCTGTCTTTATTCATACACAGAAAAGGTATGATTTTATATTATCTTAAAAATCGCGGCACTTGCTCATTCTCATTTTTTTCACTTCATGCATCGATAGGAACGCGATAGGAACGTCTATGCTATGCGTTGCATTGTGCGGTCTTTTGACTTTTCTGATCTATAACTATTACCAAACTATTTTCATCCCGCACTTTACTTGATCAAACAACACGCATTTATTTCATTACACTTTTTCAATTAAAACAACTATTCTTTCATTTCAAGTAACACGGTCATTTATCATGTTCACAGATCTTGTTGTTGTAGGTCCCATTTGAGACTCTCGATAGCGGATCCATGAGGAACAAGCAGGGCACGCGAGACAGGTGTGGGTGGGAGACCGCGTGCATCTCACTGCGAGTTGCCAGAAGATCCGACGTACGGGCTACGGGAGTCACCCCTGGCCCTTGAGTAGCCCGACAGTGATCAGCGAGCATCATCGTCCCCTCCCCTATCGCCAGCCCTGCCCCTCCTCGGAGCGGAGATTACAATAATGAAGCAATAATAAATCTTTGGCTGCTAACGAAAAGTTGTTTGATTTGTGATTCTCCTTCCTATAGTATTCGGCGTGTAACTTATCTTTCCGAGTGGTTTGTTTCATTGACTCTTATATCTCTGTCCTATCATATTACGGTATGTATCGTCATGCCCGGAGATGCTTAGGGTTGTATTGGCTGGAAGCCACGCCCACTCTCCCCATCGCCTATATAACCCGGGCAGGGAGAGTGAGCGGGGCCGCCTGCCCTGACTATTACATCTGTCTGCAGGATAAACACTATAACATCATGTGTTTGTGGCTACTTTGGAGAGGGGGAAGAATAGGCCATGTCTACCTATTACGTGAAGGTCACCGGATTCGAAATGAACTTCCGTCTAACTGTATTCCGCTACACCCGCAGTTCCCCTCTCTCTATTGTTTGCCCGGCCGCAGCAGCTGCCATCACCGCGTGAGTTCTTGCCGTTCTACTGGAGTGTATGCTGAGTCGGGGCTGCATCTACTTTCTTTGGAACCTGCCGTCTCGCGCCGTGGCTACATTGCTTTATTCGGAGCCGCTGCGATGTTTGTGTGGCAATTGCAACCTTGCTATCGCCCGCATCGACGCCATCATCAATCTCCCGCTGTTTCTATCTCCCCGCTGCGCGAAGGGCGACACGACAGCTGCCAGAGAAGAAGCCGCCGCTTATTTATGGAGGAGAGATCTCTCTCAATGGGAAAACCTGCCGATTGCGCAACGCCGTCTGGGAACGGACCCGCCGCATCTACCGGAGGATCGAGCTGCCACCCCCACTTTTATGGATTGTGCCGTTGCCGCCTCGTGAAGAGGGACCGAGCCGAGCACTGGAGTCGCCATGTTGCTGGACTCCGTGGAGGGAATGAGCTAGCCGATGCCGTCTGCCGCCGAGGAGCCGCACTGGAGTCGCGCCGGGCTGCCGCCGTCACGTCGTGCTTGCCGCTGTCCCCGAGGTCGTCTTCCGCGAGGACTACTACACATCGAGGTCGAGGAGAGCCATCTGGAGAGCCGTGACGCATCGCCTTACAGTAGATGTCAGGAATACTAGGAAGAGCCACACGGCCTCCTGACAAAGTAGCTTTGGTGATGTTCATAGAAAGGGCACAGGCCAGGACCTAGATAACAAATGTTTGCGATAGAACATTGGTGATCCTTTTTTTTGCACTAAAACAGTATAGGAACCCCTCGTTAGAATCATATTGTTGAGAGATGTCTCCCCTCGCCCCCCCCCCCCCAACTTCTGTTCTTAGATGAGCAGGGGCTTTCATCTTGAAGGAAGGGGGACGTCATGCCCGGAGATGCTTAGGGTTGTATTGGCTGGAAGCCACGCCCACTCTCCCCATCGCCTATATAACCCGGGCAGGGAGAGTGAGCGGGGCCGCCTGCCCTGACTATTACATCTGTCTGCAGGATAAACACTATAACATCATGTGTTTGTGGCTACTTTGGAGAGGGGGAAGAATAGGCCATGTCTACCTATTACGTGAAGGTCACCGGATTCGAAATGAACTTCCGTCTAACTGTATTCCGCTACACCCGCAGTTCCCCTCTCTCTATTGTTTGCCCGGCCGCAGCAGCTGCCATCACCGCGTGAGTTCTTGCCGTTCTACTGGAGTGTATGCTGAGTCGGGGCTGCATCTACTTTCTTTGGAACCTGCCGTCTCGCGCCGTGGCTACATTGCTTTATTCGGAGCCGCTGCGATGTTTGTGTGGCAATTGCAACCTTGCTATCGCCCGCATCGACGCCATCATCAATCTCCCGCTGTTTCTATCTCCCCGCTGCGCGAAGGGCGACACGACAGCTGCCAGAGAAGAAGCCGCCGCTTATTTATGGAGGAGAGATCTCTCTCAATGGGAAAACCTGCCGATTGCGCAACGCCGTCTGGGAACGGACCCGCCGCATCTACCGGAGGATCGAGCTGCCACCCCCACTTTTATGGATTGTGCCGTTGCCGCCTCGTGAAGAGGGACCGAGCCGAGCACTGGAGTCGCCATGTTGCTGGACTCCGTGGAGGGAATGAGCTAGCCGATGCCGTCTGCCGCCGAGGAGCCGCACTGGAGTCGCGCCGGGCTGCCGCCGTCACGTCGTGCTTGCCGCTGTCCCCGAGGTCGTCTTCCGCGAGGACTACTACACATCGAGGTCGAGGAGAGCCATCTGGAGAGCCGTGACGCATCGCCTTACAGTAGATGTCAGGAATACTAGGAAGAGCCACACGGCCTCCTGACAAAGTAGCTTTGGTGATGTTCATAGAAAGGGCACAGGCCAGGACCTAGATAACAAATGTTTGCGATAGAACATTGGTGATCCTTTTTTTGCACTAAAACAGTATAGGAACCCCTCGTTAGAATCATATTGTTGAGAGATGTCTCCCCTCGCCCCCCCCCCCCAACTTCTGTTCTTAGATGAGCAGGGGCTTTCATCTTGAAGGAAGGGGGACGTCATGCCCGGAGATGCTTAGGGTTGTATTGGCTGGAAGCCACGCCCACTCTCCCCATCGCCTATATAACCCGGGCAGGGAGAGTGAGCGGGGCCGCCTGCCCTGACTATTACATCTGTCTGCAGGATAAACACTATAACATCATGTGTTTGTGGCTACTTTGGAGAGGGGGAAGAATAGGCCATGTCTACCTATTACGGTATGTTTCTCATCCGAATGTGATAATTGTCTACTACTGAATACGCCTTCGGGGTCTACGGAGCAGTACGCACACGGGCTATGGTAGTTTACTGTTGCTTACTGTTTGTCTCGCGCTTGTCGCGTTCGGAGTCAGGCAACTTTTCGATCCATTGAGAGAGAGATCCTTCCCGGGATGCTCTCTGCCTGCATCCAAGGCTAAGCGCGGCATCTTTACTCGGGCTCGTCGGTTCAGAACTGGTTGCAGATGTCCTTTCTCTCTTCTTTTGACCAGCGAGAGTCAAGTTCGCCCGCTGCCACCCCTTGACCGTACCCGCAGTCGTCCGAAACGAGCCATGCCATCTGATAAGTATCACGAAGAGTCGGAAGAAACCAGCGATGCTTCTGACTGAGTACCGTAAATGCGGCGGATGGATTCTGCACGCCTTCTTCATAATACGTATGCCACCACGACGAGATAAACGACTGGTGAATTTTTGTGTTATGTTTGAGTATCAAGTGAGCTCTATTCCTTCTTTCTAATTTCGGAATAGCATGAGCAGAAATATGAAGGTGAGGCGTTTTTGGCGTATAGGAACTGACTTTATAGGAACTGACAAATCAGCTGCTTTCCTCTGGAATAGTTATCTCGTTAGTCATTTGAAATTTCAATGATGTGAAGATTTATAAAGTACAGTATAACACATGGTAACATATAAACTAAAACATGACAATATGGACGAAGTGGGAGAAGTATCCTCCTCCTTGATATCGCTGCGAACGAATTGCGACTCGTGCACGGCTTTGTCTTCATCAAACTCGACCACAGCAGAAGATACAGCAGGTAGCCGTAGTGGACGAAACCGTTGTCGAATGTGTTGAACAACATCGCTATGCTTCAATTCCTGCAACGAACAATCAACTTAATTAAAAAAATAAATTCAGTACCTTGTACGTATAGCTTCCTGTCTTGTAGATGAAATTGGACGCGGGCGGTATGAACGGGACGCCTTCCATTTTTGAAGCGTTCGATCCCGCGGATGGTCCTTCGTCTTGGACAACCTTCTTTTTCATCAACGGCTCAGACACGCCCACCGCGCCACACACAAGTTCTCCCGGAACTGCAGAAGAAGATTCCGCCTACAAGACAAGATGAACAATTGAAATAATATTTAAGAAAAGGTGATTTCGACCTTGTTCTTGGCAGGACGACCTCTCTTCTGTCCACGTGGGAGAATCGATTCGGCAAGTGGATCCTGAAGTCTCCATTATACAATTGCTACTTAGTCATCAAAATATAACTAACCATTGCGGAGAGGGGAATTTTTCTCCCTTCTTATCGTCAAAGTGACGAGGAGATCGACGGTTACAGAACGTAGCTCTTCTGCACGTGGCTCTTTCTTAACATCACCTTACGCTTCTGCAACTAAAAACTCTGTAAGCCAATATGAAAGAAAAAGAAATCGCTCATTTCGTGCACTGTGTACTGTTTGCGGAGGTCACGAAGTTATTCTAATTCACATTACACATAACAATGCATGAAAATAAACTTATACATGCATTTTTTTTCGAACAGATAAACATTTACATAATAATAACAAACGTGAACAAAAAAAGCCGGTTAGCAATGTTTACATTTTTGTTTTGAATAATATGTTGTCAAATGTCACTGTTTGCACTATGAAACACGTAACTTTCAACCAAAAATATCACAATGAACAAACACATTAAATACAAAAACAATATTGTTCAAACTAATCATAAAACAAAAACCTAAATCAGAAAGACAACATAGAGAAAAATTATATTATTAAATCTTTGTTTCATATCAAATCTAGATATATAGTTGTTCCACCCTAACCTATTTGATGTGAATTGAATTCTGAGAATTATCTATATAGTTATAACATGCATTTTGATTAATATTTATTAGTTGTTGATTTGGAAACCTAAACATCACATCATACGGATCAAATCAATAAGGTCAGAAAAAACGCTCAAATGACAAATCACTCAGAATGTCTTCTTTTTTTATCTATCCCGCTTGTAATACCGCTCCAACTGTCTCTCTCATTACGATTCGCTCATACTGTCTTTTCGCTCAATGTGGGGGTATTCTTCGCTCGAGTTTCGCTCACCTCACATCGGCTGAGAGCGTTGAACTCGATGCTCATCTGTGCGTAGATGTCCACGGCGACGCTTACTGTGAACGCCTTCATCATGTCGATGTTATCGTGTCGATCAGAAGGACGCGTAGTGGAATCGGGAAGAACCGTGGTGAACCTGAAAACATGCCTTGATGGTTTGTTATGCCAGATGTTGATAAGAAAAGAAGATGAAAGAAAATAAGATTTCGAGATAAAGAAGCACTCTTTCGGGAAGGGGCGTAGCTAGTACAGAAGTGACGAGGAGAAGGAAAAACAGATGGACGAACATGATTCGTGTATGCCATAAAACCGCCATCAACTGCTTTTATTAGCCATCTGCGATATACGGTGTGTCTGATCGGAAGGGGTTGAATAGTGGTTTTCTATTGATCACAAAAAAGGCAATGTGTCAGACAATGAGTTGAATAACACACGTGATTGCTTCGAACATTCACCTTTCAGACTGTCGTGTACACTTCAAGTTATTATTTTACTTTTTTTTCTCCTTTTTTCCGATTTTGTTCGACAAAAAGAGAGTGAACAGATATTTGCCTAAAAAGTATAAATTGAAAACTCACAAACATTCACAATTGATACGGGAATAAGTATGATTTATCATAATCACAATACGTACACTTTTTAGAGAGTATATAGTTTTTAGAGGATAGTATAATTACAGTTCGCTGTCGTCTTCATCGTCAAAGTCCACATTGTCGTCGCACACTTCGCCGAAACAGCGACCCTGAACAGGTCATTCTCTGTTTCATCGATCACCTCTACTATAGAAAAGAGTGATCAGTCAAAGGGCGCATTGATACATTGTATGCTAGAAGTTGTTTATCAATGCATGTCGAAAATGTTTTAATCACCCTTTCCCAGTGCTGTCCTTTCTCGGCCAGCCTTCTCAGGTCGTCCCTCGAATAGCCATGTCGATGGCGCACCACCCACACTGAGTCCTCCATCCTCGACTGGAAGGAATAAACATGTTTCATATTTGTGATAAAGTCAAATCACGGTAAAACAGGTACAAATGCGTATGAAACGATAAAAACACATGTGGCGTTTATGTAATGAATGCACTCTGATGTATACTGGTCAATACTTGGGAGCCTGTTCCGATTAGAAAGTTCGTGCATCTTTACCCTTTTTTGTATATGTAATTTATTTGTTTATTTGTTTACCGTACTAGCCGCGAGTTGTCGTAAGTTGAGGTGGGTTGCGTTATACGCGCGAATCATGCCGAATCTGAAAAATATACGTTTCAAAGAAGTGATAAATCATGTTCGTGGTTTTGAGAGTAATTCACAGTAGTGTAAGCACCCATAGTTTCCAGATCCGAATGCTGACCACGGACCCTTGTGTTTATAGTGTTCGGTGTTCTCCCGGCAACCCTGGAAGACTCTTTCTCCCCTCTCTCTCACTCACTCTCACACTCTTTTCCTCTCTCGTTTTCTCTTTATCCATCCTCACAGACGAGCCGGATATGATATGAACTGGCGCCGGCGGGTTAACATAGTCGCCCTCGGTTCCCTTGTAGATCTGCAATTCAACCTCGGTGAATTTAGCCTCGGTCGAATCATTTAACACACAGTCCGGTTGAATATGGGATACAATCGCTCGTAGACGTGTTCGTGCGCCCAAAACTCGAGGTCGACGCCCTGAAATATCGATTGATCGAATAAAAAAGATTTACAAAGTATTGACTATTGATGTACATATCGATTACCTGTTCGTAAAACAGTTTTTCTAGTCCGTACTCGAAAGTGTGGTTTTTGGTGGGCAGACCGGTGCGAAGCTGAATAGAGCAGTGAGAGAAGAGAGAGAGAGAGAGAGAGAGAGAGAAAGAGAGAGAGAGAGAGAGAGAGAGAGAGAGAGAGAGAGAGGTGGGACCACCCACGACGCTCTCGTAGTCGGCGCAGTCGTATCCGATGAAGTGGCGGCAGTACATGGGCCGGTGGCCGAGAGTCACGATCCACGGAACGGAGGCGCGGTTCGCGTTGGCTGCCTGGAAGACTTTCTCTCTCTCTCTGTCTCTCTCTGTCTCTCTCTGGCTCTCTCTCCCCCTCTCTCTCTGTCTCTTTCTATCTCCCTCTCTCTCTGTCTTTCTCTCTCCCTCTCCCTCTAGCTCTCTCTCTATCACCTCCAGATCCCTCTTCAGCCACTCCCACTGATTCTTCAACTGCTCCCTTCCATAGTTGGTGTAGAAATAGAACTCAGTGGAAAACGAGATGAAGTGGATCAGATCGAGGTCGTAGCTGGAATATAGAGGTAGAGAGGGGAGAGAGAGAGAGAGAGAGAGAGAGAGAGAGAGAGAGAGAGAGAGAGAGAGAGAGAGAGAGAGAGAGAGTAGCGTTCACCTATAGAACAGATTCGCCTCTCCCCCAGGCATGGTGAACCTGTTCACATAGTGAGTGAAGTTGTTGAACTGTTCGTGGTTGCCCACTGACGTCATATACGGCACGTACGCCGCCACTGGCTCGATCTACAAACACATCAGCCGTTGTGCCAGCAGATGCGTATAGGGTAGCAATGCCTGGAAGCTCCGACCCCCCCCCCCGTCGCCTTTATTTATACAGTGCTTTAGGCCATACTGAGGCACTCTCACTCAAGACAACTACAATTCATGTAGTGACAGAAGTCAATAAAGTAAAGTGTGAAGGTATTAAAGGTATGGAGCAATAGACTTACTTGTCGCATGAACTCGTCTCCCATCTCACCGCCGTGTTCGTTCATGTCGTAAGCAAAGTCGCCTGGAGAGGATAGAGAGAGAGAGAGAGTCAGAGAAAGAGAGAGAGAGAGAGAGAGAGGAAGAAAGGGGAGAGAGAGAGGGAGGAGAGAGAGAGTAAGAGAGAAAGAGAGAGAGATGTCACTCACCCACATGCAGCACCGCATCAATCTCTCCACGCTGTGTCATCTCTTGCAGCTTACCCAAACTCCGAGCGTTCTGCGTGTCATTTTAATCGATTTTGTCAAATCAACACACTACATTTCCTCACCTCGTTTCCCATGTCTCCGAATATCGCTATATTCAGTCCGCCGTCTGGCCTGGGCTAAAAAAAAGGTTACTTCCTTCCTTTCATCCTTGGTTACTTCCGTTATTACTTCCTTCCAACATCCTTCCTTCAAGTTACACTCCGAAAGATGGACTCAAATGGTAGGGGGGAGAGTATAAAATACTAGGAGTCGAAACCACTTGATCATAATTGACATTTTCTTTGTGATTACTCCATATCGTGCTTTTTATGAGGATTTTTTATGAGAGTTATCTACCTTGATGGCTGTGAATTCGTAGATGGAACTCCAGCCATGGGGAGAGCCGACATGGTAGCCTGAAAACTCTCTCTCTCCCCTCCTCGCTCTCTCACTCTCTCTTACTCTCTCTCCCTCCTTCCCTATCTCTCTCTCCCTTTATCTCTTTCCCCTTCTCTCCCCCTCTCTCTCCCTCCCTCTCTCCCTCTGCTCTGTCTCTATCCCACTCACGATATGTCTCTCCCTCCTTTAGTCCTTCCAGCAGTACTCGACTAATATACCGCCATTTCCCATTTTTCTGCCCGTCGATGAAGAGAGAAATCTTGCCCTGAACAATTCAGTTTTGTAACTCTTACAGAATACGTTTCAGCAAGGCGCATTTCCATCTGAAGTTAGAATTAGTATTCAAGCTCAGCAAGTGAACCACTGAACAACGCGAATGTGAATAACGTTTCTATACGTGTCACGCGTGCAGTAATCATACGTGATATCGGACAGCCATCAAGAAATGTTTCAGGAATGGGAATGACCCTAATTATATTAATACAAGTTCTGTTTTTCTGAAAATGAAACACTATGTACCTCTGTGCTCGTCTCCAACTCCCGCCTTCCCCACTCCACAATAGCCGAGCCAGCGTCGTCGAAGGAGAGCCACGTGATCCACATGCGTGAAGGAGAGCCTGGGACAAACAGGCTCTCTCCCCCCCCCCTCTCTCCCTCCCCCTCTCTCCCTCCCTCCCTCTCTCCCTCTCTCTCCCTCTCTCCTCCCTCTCCCTCTCTCTGTCTCTCATAGTCCCTCTCTCTGTATCTCCTTCTCCCTTGAGTGAAGGAAGATATAAATCAATTCGAAATTAGAAAAGACGTCACGCACCGGCATAGCTCAAATGTATCTGTTCGGGTTGTGGATAGGATAGTCCTCTGTTAGAGTCGCGCGCTGCTTTCCACGTCGGGACGCGGTCTTCCAGAAGGTACGGCCATCGGGAAAATGTACCATTCGCCGGAGCGACAGTACTTCTATCTACCTCATTTCCTGCTCTATTACGGTGCTTTGACTCTTTTTTTTGTTTTTTGTTTTCTACGGAACAATTTATACCTATTTTGGAAACTTTGTAACCATAAATACGATATGTTTATTTGGTAAACACGATGACACGATTAAAAAAATTGAAAACTCTAACCTGTAAACATCGTCGCTTTTCTGATGAAAGTAGCTCGCATGCAAATTATGATGGATCGCTAATACTGTATGAATGAAGAAAAGGACTATCAACTTCATATCTGAAAAAAGCAAACAATCTTTATAAGGCAAAATTCTATTCTAATATCACAAAACCTGACAACAAGTCTACATTCATACAGCGCTTTGCAAACGACTGACTGAAATCGAGAAACTCTACTCTCGTAAAAATATAATACTGGAATAGTACTCGATGAATGGTCAAAACGAGTATTGCGGGCATTCAATAGCAAAACAAATAAACGCGCATTCGTTTGTTTTTTTGATTGCGCGGAAGAAGTGATAAGAGAAAGGTCAACATTGATAACGCAATGTTTTGAAAAGAGTATAAACAGGAATGGAATGTAAAATAATAATAAAAAAAAACTTGCTTATTCAAATAAGTAACTGAAACATGTTTAGAATGTATGCTAATAATCCACCATTGAAACTAGTAAGAGCAAATACGAAAACTTTTAGTAAAAGGATTGTTTCGGAAATCATGTGTTGAAAAGTGAAATCAAATAAAATCAAATAAGTATTTATCCAGAATCGCATTTTCATGTAAATATAGTATGAGAGGTGTTCGACTAGCGCAGGGAGAATATATCTGTCAATCTGTCCACAATAGACGGTCTTCGGTGACGATACATCGTCCGCACGTCCCTCGGAAACAATAAACAATTCGCTTTTTGTATTCTCTAAAGAATGACTTTCTTGCTCCAGCTGTCATCGGTGGCTGTCACCAATTTCCTAGCGAATTTGAACTTTCTTTTCCTGGCTTCTTGTACAAGTCCCGTAGTCGCATCTGCCTCTTGATCACATTGGAGGGACTTGGTCGAGAAGCGGAATTCCGAGCACTTGTCGCTCCATTTTCCTTTGAACTGTCCGTAGTCGTGTGAGGTCCTCTTTTCTAATTCCCCAGCTTTCGCATCCATAACTTAGGCACGGCAGCACTCCTTGTCGGAAAACAAGGAGTTTCGTCTTGGGGTTCATTTGAGTTGTAGAAAGTGTGAGTGTCGGTGGAATGCCGCCTATCCAGATTTTAAGTAAAGCGGTACACCGTGTACTACCCAATGTGTTTTCTACACAGGTCTGCACGGCGGTGTAGAAATACCTACACACCCCTACACCAGTGTAGAAAGTTTGATCCATTTTTGACACGGTGTAGAGCTGTGTGAGGATTATGACACGTGTGTTGTATGTGTAAAGAGTCCAAAATCAAAACTAATTTCTCAGATGTTTTTCATAATAATAGTAATACAATGTTTTGTTTCGAGACTAATAAAAATCACAATGTAAAAAAGAAAGTTCAAAACCCGGCTTGCATTGGAACTCGACTTGCATTGGAACCCGGCTTGCATTGGATGGCATATATCGCAAAACTGTTTTTCGGCGTCGGTTTATTTACCCAAGTTTGAGAGAGTTTCAAAGTTTCGCTCATCTTATGATGTGGTGAATTCAAATTTTGGAACGCTCTGCTGTTGGCGGAGATACACATAGAGCTTCTCTCACACTTCTAACATCTGAGCATTCATTTCTGACCGATTTCTAGATCTCTTTACACAGTCCTACTCATTTTTCTACACACCAACACCGTGTTGCACTCAGTGCTATTCCAATCTCGCTGTGTAGAACTTTTTTGTGTAGTACACTGTGTAGAACAGTATCTGAGATTGTATTCTTCGGGTCAGGTCGTCCTCCCGCTCATCCTTGTCGCAGCTCAGCACTTGTTCCCTTTCCAACTTAATCAGTGGCCTCGCCCGGGACGTCGTCATAACCACATTCTTCCTTCGGTTGATTTTCAATCCAAACTCCTTGCTTTTCTACACCACCTATGTCAGTATCTTCGCAGTTCCTTCAGCCGTCGTCGCGAACAGCGCCTCATCATCGGCGTAGGCGGAGGGACACGACTGCAAGGAAGGAAGATGCTGTCCAGACAAGGGTGGGTCTCTGTCTCATTCCAGTTTTTCGTGTGTTTGTCCTGCTGTCCGGTCTGAACGATATTAATGTGAAGCTGCTGTGCTGTCCCAATACTGGTTCTATTTTTACATACGTCTTTCTGTACATATGTTTATAGTGTGTGTCTCGCCGTATGTTGACAAATACCAACCGTATGTGTTCGGTACTTGACGTCCTGTTCCTGTGTTATGATAGTGATAGACGTCCTTTTTTGTGTGTTTTTTCTTCTTTTTTTGTTTGTAGATTATCACTTCTATTCTTTTGCATATATGACGTCAACTGTTGCTGGCGTTACATCAGTTAGTTTTTAATACTTGTGTATAAACTTTTTTTCGTAAAAAAAACTTTTTGGTATAAACTCCTTTTTTTCAGAAACGATCTGCTCTCTTCCTGCCAACAGCGGAAAAGAAAACGCGAGCGGACGTCACGTCGGAAAGTACATATTTATTGATTCAATGATTTCATTTCGATTGATTTTAAATACTACTACGTACACGGATGAACAATTGTCTCATTTTTTCGTACTTCGGGAGCGAGGGCAATTTCAACAACTTTGCCACGTCTAAAGAGTGTGTGGAATACTGCAAGGAGTAAACATTGGAAGTCTGAAACACTCGTCAACTCGGTCTGTAAACCCATCGATTGTTGCAACCTTTTCACGACGCCTCAGAAAGTGAATTATGAACATTACAGTGGTCAAAACGACCGTTTTGACCACTAGAAAACTAGAAACCTCAATAACCTGGTTCCAATTGAACTTGCGTCAAGAGTCACTGCTTTTCTCCACAAAATTCGGCAAAAACACATGAATATACAGCATTTCTTAATCCTGATCTGTATACATCTTATTTAATCTGCATTCCCTTGTTTACCATTGGATTTACATTTGGGAAGAATTGAGAAATATCACCCCATGCCTGCTTACCATAATTTTGATAACATCCTCATGACTGCTTCACAGCACATATATTTTAAAACCTGCGTCGGTGGCAGCAGTTTTCCTTGCATCGCATCAATCATTTTCAATTGAAATCACGTGAACCTTTTTGTTAAAAAATGAATATATAGTAGTCCTCTCGTTCACGGTACGGTAGCCATTGCGTCGCTTATTTTCTAGACATCGGTCGTGTTATTGGCCTACGCAAGACCATTCGACCGCACGAATCGCGCGTTTGACCGTCTGAAATTATCGAAATGAGAATCATCTCAAGCAGATGGATCACCTTCTATAGCTAACAACGGATTTTCTTAGAATTTTTTTATATATATTTTGAACAGAGTCGATCCACAAAAACCTCGTAATGACCTTTTCTATGCATAAATTCATCGTCATTTCTCGTCTGATTTCCCGTACTCTGAAAATGTATTCTTGTTGACCACTATTCGATTTTCCTGCGGGAAGAATTGAGAAATATCGTCCCATGCCCGCTTATCAGTTTGTTGATAACGTCCTCATGACTGCTTCACAGCATATTGTATTTCAAAACCTGCGTTGGTGACAGTACATTGTTTCAGTTTCGTTGTATCAGTATTTTTCAGATAAAATAGCGTGAACCTTTCGTTTATAAATGTATCTTCAAAAAGAGGGAAACTAACTTCTACAAGGAAGGTTTTCTCCAAATGAACGAACTGATAAAGTAGGTTTCGAACTGATAAAGTAGGTTTCGAACGTCCTAGAAAATTTTGTCTAGGACAGGAGAACACTGCGATGTTATTCTCGTGGCGACTGGTGAAAATGGAGATCAACGGGTTGAGGTTGTTATTCAATTGTTCGTTCGGTTCTATAATAAGTATGAAGATCTTCGCTCACAAGATCGTTCTTGCCGTGTCGTCTCCTTACTTAACGCCCTTATTCGGAAGTGAAATGATGGAGTCGAATGCAGAGAAATTTGGAATCAAAGTGGATGCGGACACACTGGAAATGTTTGTCAACTTCATGTACACTGCTCGGTTGACAATCGGTAACCGTTAACTAATGAGAAATGATCGAAGCAGCGGACTACTTCCTATTCGATGATATCGTGAAACAATGTGGAAAGTGAGTTTTATTTTGTTTATATTTTGTCCTATAAGCAGAGCGAAGAAAAATTGCAGTAATCCGATTGGATCGGTGAATACTAAGTCTGCAACTACGCGAGTTCGCACTTCGATACAATCTCTCCAATCTCGAGAAAGCCGTTTTGGAACACGTCAAAGACAACTTCGAGTACGTACATAGAATATACATTCAATGAACAGTAGCGACTAATTTTCGCCACGAAGTATTGTTTAAAATCATTAGGATCGGCGCGAAGCGCCGATCGTTTGGGTCTTATCCAGCGGCGTGCAGAACCGCTCGGCCCAGAGGGCCGCCAAAATCGCTTGTAAATCATTAAAATAATAATTGTTTCAGAGTTATATCATGATCTTGTCTCTAAATCGTCCGTTGAACAACTATAAACAAAAATAAAACATGAAACAATAGTTTAATACCCAAAAATATGTTCGCTGGTTAAGTCTGCACGTCTGTCAGTTGTGCAGCTGTTCGCTGATTCGCTGAAAGGCCCGCTCACTAACCCCGCCCCCGCGCGCTCATTGGTTCGTGATGCGGGAGAGCGCGATGATGCGATAATGTTCCCACTGTTTGTGATTTGCGTCGTCGTTCACGCGCGTTGTTTTGTTGTTGTTATCTTTATTGTTTAAAATACATTTTGAAAAAAAGAAAATTTCTTCGAAATTCAACAAAAGGACATTCATTCTCTTCTGAAAAGTACAAGCGTAAAGTAGCTCTGTTTAGGTTCATCTCAATTCAACAAAAGCACATGCATAAAACTATTGTTTCTACACTAATAAACTATAAACACAAACCTGCTCTCTCAAAACGATCACAAATACATTGACAATCAAATGCCAATATGCAATATGAGTATACTATTGCACACATACACATTATCACTCACATTCTATTAACTCGTTTATCAAATGATTCATATATGAAAAAGCTATTGTATTTGTATACATTCAAAAATAATGAAAACATCATTGTAAACCTATTTTTAACCAAACATTGTAACGATTGTTCTATGGCTGTTTATTGATTTTCACAATGCTTTCATAAGAAATAAGAAAATGTAGTCTATAGCCCCTAATAATAAATTATCGATAAAGTATACGTTTCTACAAATCGTTTGAGAGAGCAGGTTAGTGTTTATAGTTGAGTGTAGAAATAATAGTTTTTTGCATGTGCTTTTGTTGAATTGAGATGAACCCAAACAGAGCTTCTTTACGCTTGTACTTTTCAGAAGAGAATATTAACTTCATTTTCTCTAAAACCTGACACAACACATCAACTTTTACATACAAACAAGACGATGATTCTTCGTTACTTTCAAATCTGCAAAATGACAGAGGATTTTTCTCAAAGGTAACAATGGATCTTATCACAAATAGTCCAATTCCTCAATTTGGCGGGGATTGAAAACGAAGAAATCAACGCAAAAAAAGATCTATTATTCACTATCATTCCTCTCATTTCTCTGCCAGCGCGTGGTCGCGTGCCTTCCCCTGTTATTTCCCCGACCCCTGAACAATGCTGTGCGGCGGAGGACACTAACCGGACTGGTAATCGATTTTGCTACTCTCTACATCTACGGCATTGAGACTGGAGAGGAATCCTCGAAGACGATGACACTCTTGGAGACGTCTCTTCGCGATCGATCGTTGAAGCCCGGATCTTCCGCCGCCGAGATCGAAACTTCCCCAAAAGCCGCAAGCAGGGGTAGGGAGGTCAAGGGGAATTTTCAAGTGTTACGGATATGTGCTTACTGTATATCAAAATGAAGTAAATTATATGTAGTTTTGAAAAAGTATCATTTTAATTAGTTGTTTTATTTCATTTCCGCGTTACGCGCATCGAAAGCGCGCGGTTTGAGGGCGCGCGCGGCACACAACTTCACAGAGAAAGGCTAAGCCACGCCCCTTTTTGACGTCATTTTCATACGATCAAATCAATTTTTGTCAAAAATAATAGGTTATGACACGGTCCAGCGCCAAAAGGAAGGCACTACTAGATACAACTTTTTACGGCGCGTCGAATGGTGTATTCCGTTTGGCGCGGGAAGATGCCGCATATTTGTGCCATCAAAGCTCCGCCCACTTGACATCCCTAAGCAGGGGATGACAAGCATAACCAGCAACACGTACGCATCCACGGGCGCTCCGAAATCCGTGTTGTACGAACTTGCAGTAGGCATTGTATTACTGTATTTTACCTATCTTACCGTTCACATTTGAAATTTTATACGAAAAGTCCGCATGCGTGTGATGATTGATCTTACCAAAAAAAGATAGTTGGTTGGCATTGTTTTCTCAATTGAAAAAGACTGAAATGATTTTCATGGAGACATAGAGTTGAAAAGAACAATATGACTGCATTACAACTTTGCCGTTTCGCACTTCTGACAAAAAATTGGTGTCCCCATTGTCTCCATTGAATCAAAACCAACGTACAAATCAACTCTCTTTACTTGTACCTTTGAAATGTAATCATTCACTTTTTCAGAAAATGGCACGCGACAGCTGTTGCTGACAAGAAGATCTTCTGTGTCGGCGGAAACAACGGAACGGAAAATGTGAAAAACGTGCATTTTCTCGATCCGTGAAATGGCGGTCTGTCTGTTCCCTGCCTGTTCCTCTCTCTTCCCTAGGATTAGCGACAGTTGGAAATTCCCTGTTTACTGTCGGTGGACAAGTAATAAGAAAATGCACGAAGTGAGTATTTGTTTCACAATTTTTGTATCGAAACCAAACAACAACCCTAAGCTAAGAGTCGTGCATATCTATGATGTCAATACTGACAAGTGGAGAAGGGGAGCATCGACGCTTGAGGACAGGTAGATTGTTACGATTAAACACCACTTTCCAAATGTCCAGGTGCGAATCTGTGGCGTCCTGGAATAGTGTTCTTTACGCGGCGGGTTCAGGAAAGTTGAACGAAAAAAACTCGACTGCAGAAATGTGGGACGTGCGCGCTGGTTTGTAAATAAAATTTGATCGCCTTATCTGTTCCTCACGCTAGATGCCTGGCAGCCACTGCCTTCAATGCTGACTGAGAGATGCCGACCGCAACTAGCTGCAGTGAATGGAAAAGAATTTGCTATTGGAGACGTCAACGAAGCTGTGAACACGGTGAGGTCCGAGTCATAAATCAACAATACGATCTTCTGCAGATGGAAGTCCACGATATACGAGCTGGAAAATGGTGTCCACACGAGGCTCTCATTTCTGAACGTTTAGAGTGAGCAGTTTACATAATACTAATTTGCAGTGGCATGTTCCAGGGGTTGCCGAGTGACAGTCTACAATGATGACATTGTTCTGACTGGTGGAACAAAAAAAGACACATGGGAATTGATCAACCAACTGAAAGTGAGCTGAAACAGTAATAACGAACAACGACATGATCACCACGCATTGAGATCCTTCGAAACAATTCGTGGATAGACGGTCCAGATGTTCTCGAAAACCGATGCCACCATGCACTCTGCGTTCTCGATGGGGTGTGTTGATCACGTACGCTGACTATTGTATTGAATGTTTCAGACACTGTTCTCCGTGGGTGGAAGACACGGTACACTGTATCGCACTCGATAACGAGAAACATTAAACCAAATTTTTATGTACGAAACACGTGTGAATTGTAAATGTTTTGCCTATATATTCTGCTTATTATTTGATGCGTAGAATACGTTTCATAATATAATGATGTTGCTTATTAGGAGCTTAGGTATATCGTATGTACACATTTGTTAAAAAAAATCAACTTTATCGTGAAATGAGCTGGTGCTGAATTCGAAAATTCAATTTTTTCAACACGATCAGGTCAAAAACGCCGATTTCCTACTATCAGTGATATCCTAGGGAGTTACTGTGCAAACACTGTTTTCCAATCCACATGACTGGTCCGCAACTACATACATAGTGCTGGAATTCTCCGTGAGCCCACATGGAAGTCAGCCCACATGGAAGTCAGCAACGCTAGCTCAAGAATTGGATCACGACTTTTATAGAAGACCACCAATCATCAAATACCAAAATGCCGAAAAACTCCATTACCTATAGTGGAAAGAGGTTCATAGCACACTCACATCTAATATTGATAATAGTTTATTACCGTCTAATAGTACTATCTAAAACTCTACTGTCTCATGTGGAGAAAAAAACAATCTACACCAATCTATAGTTATACGAAAAACGATACTTCCATTTTATCATAACGAGGGGACTTCAGTTCGTGTTTGCTAGCCTCGAATTCGAAGTTATCCGGAGCGAAGTCTTTCTCGGAATAGTTCTTATTCTCAATCATCTGCTATCTGACATCTTCCTCCCTAACACACATTCATGCTGGATCTCAATCCAGCATTTGTTTGGAGCCACATTATCGACAGACTCGTTTCGCTCATTCGTATAGACTACCGCGGTCGGCGAATTCATCGCGAGCGCTTCACACCCCAACGTGTGCATCTTGCTCATCATGTCTCTGCCCCACACGTTCGCCAAACATAGCACTCAATAGTGCTGTCATACTCACAACGGCTTTAGCAGTGAACAATACTAGCACGCGACTGGTTTCTCCAGTGAATTTATTTATGACCTTCTCGGTTTGCTTCAACCCAGGCATACCCAACTCGACCCATGACTTCTTCCCAATCAGGGAGCACGTAGAGCCAGTATCCCACATAAATGGAATCTGAAATCCTTCAATTTCTGCCGTTATCATGATGGGGAGTCGTCGACAGTCGGATCCTCAGCAATCACACAGTACACATTCTGGTATCCATCCGTATACTCGTCTTTCTTAAGAAAGTCAGAGTCTTCACAGTATATGCGATCTACTAGCGACTTTTTTCTTCATCATACGCTGATTGTTAGGGTACCACTTCTACCAATGTCCATACTTGCCACACTGTGCGGGTGTTTCTTGTAACACCTAGCCTCCACATGACCCTCCATTACACATTAATCACAACCGACTATGTCGTCGTGCCTTCCCGACCAGCGCTTCACTGCATGTACGTGAGAATCCTGAGAAACAACATCTTTGAAGTGCAATATTCCGACAATGCTGGTCACTCACGTTCGTACGCCATCGACAGCTCGAGCCTCGGAAGACTTGATAGTTTCCTTCTCAAGCAGTCTCACGGACTGTTTGAGAAGAGTGCCCGTAAACCACGGCCTGCAGCGCATAGCGCTCGCATAGCGCCGCCACCTCCTGCAGTTCAGTATGGAGAGCACAACCTCAACTTCGACCTTCGTGAGGAGAGCACAACCACAACTTTGACCTTTGCGGAGAAGAGAGCACAACCTCAACTTCGACCCTTGCGAGGAAGAGAGCACAACCTCAACTTCGACCCTTGCGGGGAAAAGAGCACAACCTCAACTTCGACCCTTGCGGGGAAGAGAGCACAACCTCTACTTCGACCCTTGCGAGGAAGAGAGCACAACCTCAACTTCGACCCTTGCGGGGAGGAGAGCACAACCTCAACTTCGACACTTGCGAAGAAGAGAGCACAACCTCAACTTCGACCCTTGCGGGGAAGAGAGCACAACCTCAACTTCGACCCTTGCGAGGAAGAGAGCACAACCTCAACTTCGACCCTTGCGAGGAAGAGAGCACAACCTCAACTTCGACCTTTGCGGGGAAGAGAGCACAACCTCAACTTCGACCCTTGCGGGGAAGAGAGCACAACCTCAACTTCGACCCTTGCGAGAAAGAGAGCACAACCTCAACTTCGACCCTTGCGGGGAAGAGAGCACAACCTCAACTTCGACCCTTGCGGGGAAGAGAGCATAACCTCAACTTCGACCCTTGCGAGGAAGAGAGCACAACCTCAACTTCGACCCTTGCGGGGAAGAGAGCACAACCTCAACTTCGACCCTTGCGAGGAAGAGAGCACAACCTCAACTTCGACCCTTGCGGGGAAGAGAGCACAACCTCAACTTCGACCCTTGCGAGGAAGAGAGCACAACCTCAATTTCGACCCTTGCGGGGAAGAGAGCACAACCTCAACTTCGACCCTTGCGGGGAGGAGAGCACAACCTCAACTTCGACCCTTGCGGGGAAGAGAGCACAACCTCAACTTCGACCCTTGCGAGGAAGAGAGCACAACCTCAACTTCGACCCTTGCGAGGAAGAGAGCACAACCTCAACTTCGACCTTTGCGGGGAAGAGAGCACAACCTCAACTTCGACCCTTGCGGGGAAGAGAGCACAACCTCAACTTCGACCCTTGCGAGGAAGAGAGCACAACCTCAACTTCGACCCTTGCGGGGAAGAGAGCACAACCTCAACTTCGACCCTTGCGGGGAAGAGAGCACAACCTCAACTTCGACCCTTGCGAGGAAGAGAGCACAACCTCAACTTCGACCCTTGCGGGGAAGAGAGCACAACCTCAACTTCGACCCTTGCGAGGAAGAGAGCACAACCTCAACTTCGACCCTTGCGGGGAAGAGAGCACAACCTCAACTTCGACCCTTGCGAGGAAGAGAGCACAACCTCAACTTCGACCCTTGCGGGGAAGAGAGCACAACCTCAACTTCGACCCTTGCGAGGAAGAGAGCACAACCTCAACTTCGACCCTCGCGGGGAAGAGAGCACAACCTCAACTTCGACCCTTGCGAGGAAGAGAGCACAACCTCAACTTCGACCCTTGCGGGGAAGAGAGCACAACCTCAACTTCGACCCTGCGAGGAAGAGAGCACAACCTCAACTTCGACCCTTGCGGGGAAGAGAGCACAACCTCAACTTCGACCCTTGCGAGGAAAGGAGCACAACCTCAACTTCGACCCTTGCGGGGAAGAGAGCACAACCTCAACTTCGACCCTTGCGAGGAAGAGAGCACAACCTCAACTTCGACCCTTGCGGGGAAGAGAGCACAACCTCAACTTCGACCCTTGCGGGGAAAAGAGCACAACCTCAACTTCGACCCTTGCGGGGAAGAGAGCACAACCTCAACTTCGACCCTTGCGGGGAAGAGAGCACAACCTCAACTTCGACCCTTGCGGGGAAGAGAGCACAACCTCAACTTCGACCCTTGCGAGGAAGAGAGCACAACCTCAACTTCGACCCTTGCGGGGAAGAGAGCACAACCTCAACTTCGACCCTTGCGAGGAAGAGAGCACAACCTCAACTTCGACCCTTGCGGGGAAGAGAGCACAACCTCAACTTCGACCCTTGCGAGGAAGAGAGCACAACCTCAACTTCGACCCTTGCGGGGAAGAGAGCACAACCTCAACTTCGACCCTTGCGAGGAAGAGAGCACAACCTCAACTTCGACCCTTGCGGGGAAGAGAGCACAACCTCAACTTCGACCCTTGCGAGGAAGAGAGCACAACCTCAACTTCGACCCTTGCGGGGAAGAGAGCACAACCTCAACTTCGACCCTTGCGAGGAAGAGAGCACAACCTCAACTTCGACCCTCGCGGGGAAGAGAGCACAACCTCAACTTCGACCCTTGCGAGGAAGAGAGCACAACCTCAACTTCGACCCTTGCGGGGAAGAGAGCACAACCTCAACTTCGACCCTGCGAGGAAGAGAGCACAACCTCAACTTCGACCCTTGCGGGGAAGAGAGCACAACCTCAACTTCGACCCTTGCGAGGAAAGGAGCACAACCTCAACTTCGACCCTTGCGGGGAAGAGAGCACAACCTCAACTTCGACCCTTGCGAGGAAGAGAGCACAACCTCAACTTCGACCCTTGCGGGGAAGAGAGCACAACCTCAACTTCGACCCTTGCGGGGAAAAGAGCACAACCTCAACTTCGACCCTTGCGGGGAAGAGAGCACAACCTCAACTTCGACCCTTGCGGGGAAGAGAGCACAACCTCAACTTCGACCCTTGCGGGGAAGAGAGCACAACCTCAACTTCGACCCTTGCGGGGAAAAGAGCACAACCTCAACTTCGACCCTTGCGGGGAAGAGAGCACAACCTCAACTTCGACCCTTGCGGGGAAGAGAGCACAACCTCAACTTCGACCCTTGCGGGGAAGAGAGCACAACCTCAACTTCGACCCTTGCGAGAAAGAGAGCACAACCTCAACTTCGACCCTTGCGAGGAAGAGAGCACAACCTCAACTTCGACCCTTGCGGGGAAGAGAGCACAACCTCAACTTCGACCCTTGCGGGGAAAAGAGCACAACCTCAACTTCGACCCTTGCGGGGAAGAGAGCACAACCTCAACTTCGACCCTTGCGGGGAAGAGAGCACAACCTCAACTTCGACCCTTGCGGGGAAGAGAGCACAACCTCAACTTCGACCCTTGCGAGGAAGAGAGCACAACCTCAACTTCGACCCTTGCGGGGAAGAGAGCACAACCTCAACTTCGACCCTTGCGAGGAAGAGAGCACAACCTCAACTTCGACCCTTGCGGGGAAAAGAGCACAACCTCAACTTCGACCCTTGCGGGGAGGAGAGCACAACCTCAACTTCGACCCTTGCGAGGAAGAGAGCACAACCTCAACTTCGACCCTTGCGGGGAAGAGAGCACAACCTCAACTTCGACCCTTGCGAGTAAGAGAGCACAACCTCAACTTCGACCCTTGCGGGGAAGAGAGCACAACCTCAACTTCGACCCTTGCGGGGAAAAGAGCACAACCTCAACTTCGACCCTTGCGGGGAAGAGAGCACAACCTCAACTTCGACCCTTGCGGGGAAAAGAGCACAACCTCAACTTCGACCCTTGCGGGGAAGAGAGCACAACCTCAACTTCGACCCTTGCGGGGAAGAGAGCACAACCTCAACTTCGACCCTTGCGAGTAAGAGAGCACAACCTCAACTTCGACCCTTGCGGGGAAGAGAGCACAACCTCAACTTCGACCCTTGCGGGGAAAAGAGCACAACCTCAACTTCGACCCTTGCGGGGAAGAGAGCACAACCTCAACTTCGACCCTTGCGGGGAAAAGAGCACAACCTCAACTTCGACCCTTGCGGGGAAGAGAGCACAACCTCAACTTCGACCCTTGCGGGGAAGAGAGCACAACCTCAACTTCGACCCTTGCGGGGAAGAGAGCACAACCTCAACTTCGACCCTTGCGAGGAAGAGAGCACAACCTCAACTTCGACCCTTGCGGGGAAGAGAGCACAACCTCAGCTTCGACCCTTGCGGGGAGGAGAGCACAACCTCAACTTCGACCTTTCTCATCCTCCTTTCTCAATTCCCAGCTTTCGCATTCATAAGTTAGGCACGGCAGCAGGCTTTCCTCTTGAGGTTCATTGGAGCACGGGGCAGTCGTAGAAAGTGTGCGTGTCGGTGGAATGCCGCCCATCCAGATTGTATCCTTCGAGTCAGTTCGTCCTCCCGCTCATCCTTGTCGCAGCTCAGCACTTGTCCCAGGTACACAAATTTTTGCACATAGTCGATTGGTTCCTTCTCCAACTTGGTAGATGGCTTTGCCCGGAACGTCATCATAATCACAGTCTTCTTTCGGTTGAATGCCAATCCTGGTTCATCTTCGCCACTTCCTTTAGCATCTTCGCAGCTCTTTCAGACGTCCTTGCGAATACCGCCACATCATCGGCGTATGCCAAATGGGTGAGTCTCTGCTCTTCGATGTTGATACCAGCTCTTCCCAATTCGAAGGAGACTTTCTTGTATACTTCAGCTAACACACCATTTCAGCTAGCACAGCACTGCTTCCCTCAGTGTCAGAGTCTTCTGCCAAATTGTGCTGCTTCGAATCCGGTCAAAAGTGAGTTTATAGATTGGAAACATGCAACTATTTATTCATTGATATACACTGTGAAAGTACTGTTCTCTCATTGGCATCCGTTCTCTCCCCATGGGGAGACCGGAAGGTTGTAGTAGTCATTGTGGTCAGAAGGAGCGAACGGGAACGCAGAGTCGGAACATTTCTGGAAGGGGGAAGAGAGTCTCTCTCTCTCTCTCTCTCTCTCTCTCTCTCTCTCTCTCTCTCTCGCGCGCGCGCGCGCGCGCGTGAGAGATGTAAGAAGCGAGGGAGAGAGAGAAAACGAAAGAGAAAAGAGAGAAAGACATTCACACGGGCAGCTTGCGCACTCGTCTTGGCGGATTCTTATGAAAACATAATAAAATTTGAATTAATTATAATTAATTGAATTAATTAATTTAAATAATTTAAATAATTTAATTATAATTCCTGATAAATAATAATTAATAATTATAATAAAAATAAACAATTTGATTTGAATAAATGAATTAATTAAAAAAAAATAAAAAAACGAAATAAATTTGTGCTTATTATATAAAATCGGCCAAGACGAGTGCGCAAGCTGCCCGTGTCAGACAAGCAGACAGACTCACCGGGTCCTCCTGTCCTTCACACGTCTTGTAGTCAGGCTGCGTCATGTCGTTCGCGTACCAGATCTGGAATACTCTCTTTCGCTCTCTTTTTCTCTCTCCCTCTCTCTCTCTCCCTCTCTCTCTCCTCCTTTCTCTCTCTCCCTCTCTCTCCCTCTCTCTCCCCTCGCTCCCTCTCTTCCACCTCGTTCGAGTGATGGTGGTACCAGTCGAACACGTGGGGCGGAATGTGCGGCACCAGATCGTGATTGTGCACCACGCGAAACGAGAACGGCACCTGCGGTTACGGTAGATTGGATTAGATTACGGTATGGTGGTAAGGTAGATTGGAAGAGGAAACGGCGCAGGTTTCATTTCCTTTCCTATTCGATGCGGTCATAACGGAACGGAATTGCGAAATCTGAGCGTAGTAAAATATTCGCTACGGGATACTGTACCCACCAGCTTGTCGTGGATGTTCGCGTAGGCGACGTTGCCGGTGCGAGGTTGGCCGAACGTCATCAGTTTCACCTGGATAGTGGAAATGGGGAGAGGGTGTGTGTGAGAGAGAGAGAGAGAGAGAGAAAGAAAGAAAGAAAGAAAGAAAGAGAGAGATAGGGAGGGAGAGAGAGGGAGAGAGAGAAAGAGAGAGAAATAACCCACCTTCTCCGATGGATAGAGTCCCAGATGCACGATGTAGGCTGCAGCAATCGACGCTATCGATGCGCCCAGAGAATGTCCGGTGAGCTGAAAACGTTCTCTCTCTCTCTCTCTCTCTCTCTCTCTCTCTCTCTCTCTCTCTATTCCTCACCCACAACTCATATCCCGGATACTTTGTACGCAGCGTGAGGAAGTCGTCTTTCATTCCCTGAAAATTCAAGAAAGTTTATAGGGTTTCCCCCGTTTTCACGGTACGCGAATTATCGGCGGTCGGCCAGACATGGGCGAAATGACGAACTTTTTATGCAAATTGGAGAAATTTCGAGGTTTTACACCGAAAACACGGGAAAAATGAAAGAAATCGAAAAATCGAAAACTAGAGTTCTGTGCAGACGCTATCAAAGAACCTTCTCCCTCAAACTGGGTTCTGTAGCATGGGTTTGAAGTGAGTTATTAAGTTTTCTAGATTTCACCTATTGAATAGCCTCAAAAACGTGGTTATCGATTGATAACAAGAAAACTAGATCAAAATTCAAAAATCGAAATCTAGACTTTTATTGGAACTGTGGATTCACACCACATATCCAAAAATTGGAAAAATTCATCAACTCCGGAAAGAGTTATTAGCTCTGGAAGGTGAAGAACTATGCTTCATTAGAATTGCAAATCACCTTCATTTCCCTAAAATCAGACCGCAAAGCGCGCGATTCGCGCGGTCGAATGGTCTTGCGCGGGCCGATAGCGCGATTAGATGCGATGAAATGATGTCTAGAAAGTATGCAGCGAGATGGCTGCCGTACCGTGAACCGGGGGGATACCCTATAGATTATTTGCATTTAAACAAAATCTCTCACATTCCTCCACAGATCGTTGAATGCTTCGTTGAAATAGTCGCACACTTTTCCACCGGCAACGAATGGTACCTGGAAAAGACGGTTTGTTTCGTGTGCTTGTGAAGTAGTACGTTTTGAAGTTGTGTTGATTTGAACGCTTGTGTAATATTGATCACTGTGGTTTGTGTTATGGTGTGTGTTCTGTGAACACTCAAGTAGTACGTTTTTTTATTGCTGATGAGATGAACACTTGTGTTTTGTATCCCCTGTTCAATGTAGATTATGTTCAGGTATGTGTTCTGTAAACACCAAAGTACATAGGATGAATTTTTGTAGTGAGTTCAAATATCTACGTATTGTGTTTTGTAGCCTGATCACTGTGCATTGTGTTCTCACCTTCTTCTTGAGAATAGCCTCGATGACCTCTTCTGTGATCTGCGTGTAGTTGCCCGATCCTCTGGTTATGAAAGAATTTCACAACAAAAACATTTTCATTAGATTGTTCCTTCCTTTCTAGATATTTGCTCTCATATTCACTAGTTGGCAAACGAATCAAGATTGAACTTTTTTTTAAAATGTTTTGGGGTGAAAAAATGAACAAATGAACAACAGAGATGGTTCTATCACATGCAACCCTCGAAACCTAAGCAGGTCTTTGTTCCGCCATGTTTCATGTACATGTACGCAGGTCGCAGGAGGGTCAGTGATTTCTTTGTTTGATACCTTGTTTCCTACAGCTCACCGGAACGCGATGACAATAGCCTTGTCGGCGTCTGCCACCGCCGTGAATCCACTGCACGTATCGGAGATGAGATCACAGGCCACCGTCACTTGGCGACGCATCTGCAAGCAAGTGTTAAAACTACACATCACTGCCACTCTAGTTTTTGTTTGCGAACGGTATCCCGCTATCCGCGACCAAAATTTGACCGCATGAGAACATAAAGTCTTTCCTTTTTGTGTCCGTGCTGCTGCACAGCTCAAGTCAACAGCGGACTTAAGAGTCCGTGTTGTATTTAAAATTGAAATACGGCTGTTTGATAAATTAAGAATATCACCGTTGCATTTTCGAATCTCCTTGTCAGACACTGCTGTGGGTTGCTGGAATACGCTGCACCGGCGAGGTGAACCATCTGTAGATTGTGGTTTGTGATTTCGTACACACAATATCAAAACACAACATCACCTTGTTCCTTCCGAAACTGTCCACATATTGTAAATTGACGGCTGCCGTCGTGCCGGCCAGAATTGATAGGAGAAGTAGCATAGTTACTGGAATGTTCGTTATCGATTTACAACTATTTAATTCCACGATAAAGCACAAATATAAACGATTTACCATTGGCGATCTGCCTTTCCATATCACTATATCAAAACTTGTGGTTATCGTAAGTCGATTCTGTCCGTAGAAAACGTGGGATTATTTTCATATCAGTCGAATTCCAAGAGTTTTTCACGTGGCGTGAGATCAGAGGAATCATAACTGACAAAAATCGAAGATGGCAAAACTTTGATCGAAACCTAATTAGGAAAACGGTCGAACGACCGCAACGTATCACTGGTTTTTTTTTATAATTAGGCAATCACATACAATTTGAAACAAACTCGACCAGTCAACAAATCATAAACTATTCAATCAACACACTCATTTTGTTTTCGTGAATGACATCATATTTAATGTTTAAAAGACCACACATAGTTTTTATCACACTCAATTTCACATTGACCAACATACATTACGTACATACGTACAGCCAACCTATACATACACATATCATTCGCAGATTAGATCATCGAAAAATGCGAATAGGAAAAGTGATAGTGAGACAAGACAAGGAAAGAGAGGAGCGACAAAGAGAAAAGGGGGGGGGCATTTTTTCTTTCATTTTCTCGGCGTGTACTTGCTGCCAGCCTTCACCCATTTCTCCTTCTGATTGAGTGCCGTCAACTCATTTCGAGACAAGTCAGTCACAATCATCCTGAAACAATTAGAGTGGGCGTGGTTAGCGTGGGCGTGGCCTCACCGGAACGTCGTGCCCATCAGCCACGCGTCGTTGGTGAGCCGAATCTGGTAGTAGCCCGCCTTCTCGCAGTATTGATCATACCTGAATATTGACTTATCGATTGACATCACTTTTTCGATCGATCACCTGTCCATAGCCGGCACGGGATTCCTGAGAATCTGCGGCTGCACCAACTCCAACTCGTCTTCCGGGGTGTCCTATAACATCATGACGTCACCGAACGTGATTGTTACATAAAAAGACAAACTGTGACTTCACGAAATGAGGTTATGACGTAATATCTGATGACGTCACGCCCACCTGCTTGGGAGCCCAGTGGAATGTGTAGGTGACGTCCGCGTCGTTCATCGAGAAGATCTCGATAGTCGTATCGGCTGGGAGGTGGTAGATGAGGGAACGGTGCTTGCCTGAAAGGAGGGTCAGGGTAGAGGGAGAGAGGAGAGAGAGGGAGAGAGAGGGAGAAAGAGAGAGAGAGAGAGAGAGAGAGAGAGAGAGAGAGAGAGAGAGAGAGTGAGAGAGAGAGAGAGAGCGCGTCTTGCTTACCCGCCGGAATGTGTATCTTGTGCAATTCCGCTGGCTGCGGATAGTCGGACCGCGGAGTCCAGTACAACTCCTGAAATACGAAAGATGACGTCATAGTTTATAGGTTAGCCACCATTGAATGAATCATCACGGTCAGATAGCGAGATCAGATTAAGTGGAGCGTAGTTATTGAACTGATACAAAACGTATGAAACGTATGCCTCTCAAAGTGACAAAATGAGTTTAAGAAATATAAACTTCAAAGAAAATTAGGAAGGCTCCGCCCCCTTTCGCCCCGCCCCGTCAGCTCTACCTTGGGCACTGGCTTGGGATACTCGAAAACTGCTTCGTCCTTCATTGTGCCGCCGTATTTTACGGGGAGGTAGTCCTGAAAACAATCGGTAAATACATAATACCCGATTATTATCAATATTTCGATAACAACAAATAGTGTTTCTTTAACCATGAATCAATAATCGATCAATGTAATGAATTTGAAAAATATTATTATAAAGAAACAATCAATACAATACCTGATCGCACATATCGCCCAGCACTTGCATGCAGTGCGAGGAGGAGGGAATGATCACACGGTGCTGAAATCGATCGATAAGTCAATAAATGGATCTCAACCGATATTTGGCTTTCACCTTCGCCTGCTCGGGAATGAACGCCGACACAGCGGACCAGAGGACGTTAATGTAGCTGGAAAACTTACGTTTCATTTTTTATCTTTCTTTCTCTTCCTCCCTTCTTCTCTTCTCTCTCGCTCTTTCCCTCCACCTCTCTCTCTTTCTCTCTCTCTCTCTCTCGCTCTTTCCCTCCATCTCTCTCTCTCTCTCTCTCTCTCTCTCTCTCTCTCTCTCTCTCTCTTTCTCTCTCTCTCACCCAGGCGCATTGACGACGATGAACTTGTCTATCCACTCTCGGAACTGCGCCGCGGAAAGCAGCCAGGACACCTTGAACGGGCCTACAACAAGAGTTTTGTTGATAATTTGATTCTTCGCAATTATCTTTCCATTCCTTATGCTTATCATCCATTTACTATTAGAGGATCAGTGAACGTGTGTGACATCATTGAACAAGGCAAGAGACAACACGAACAAAACAGAGTACAGAGTGTCACAGAATTGCTGTGACTGACGAATTGGATAGAGTTGAATGGGCGTGGCTAAAGTGGGCGTGGTCTGACCGTTGATGACGGAGAGAAGAAAGGGGTCGAACGAGAGGCCGTCGAGATCGAAGATGTACTGCGCGTAGCACTGGCGGCCAAGCAGCTCTTCTCTCTGAAAGTCTCTCTCTCTCTCTCTCTTTGTGTGTGTCTCTTTCTCTCGCTTTCTCTTTCTCTCTACTATCTCTCTGCTCTCCTTCTTCCTTCTCCCACTTCTTTCTCCCCGAACCTCCGTAATTATCCTTCTGATCTTCTCAAAGTTGCGGAACATGTTGTGCAGATACTCGGTGGGTTGGACTGCCTGCAAAACACGAACTACAAAACACACAGAGCACAAACTACAGAAACTACAAACTGATATTTTCTTGAAGGTCACATGTACACTACGCTCTATCCGATCACAAACACTTTTCATTACTAGCTCTGATAGATCCGATCCGCGTTTCATACTCGTCCTGTCTAGTCTTTCGAACGGACCATCGCATGTAGATATTTAGCACCTCGCTTCGAGTGGCAACTGAACTTCGATGAATCGGACACAAAATCCTTTTGGGTTTTCTTGTCTTTCATACGGGTAGACCTGAAAGAAATCACGCAGTTTTTCTCATTGTTCACCAGTTTTCAAACTCAGTCACCTCAAAAGTGATTTGAAAAAAGATAAAACTAGTGAACAATATAGCATGCGCCAAAGCAATAGTTTTGGATCTTCTTTTGCAATTCGAAATACGGTGCCACAGTCGTCTGCTTCTCTTGTTTTCCACGTTATAGCCGAGAGCTGACTCTTCGTCTTCCTCTGATATACCTCGCAGCGCGCGAACATAAAGTGTAACCCAATAATACAACTTGTGTTGTCGTATTCAGATATAACGACTCTGGGTAAACTATTGATTGATTGATTGACTGATTGATAATATAATCCAACGCACCTTCATCACGCCGCCAATGTCGACGCAACCTGACTGATCGACTACCTGCAATATATCAATGTATCGTGAACAACATAAAAGAATTTTCACACGAAAACGATACCTTTTTGATTCATTAGCCAAATGCATTAGCTAGAGTAGCATTTGCTTGGATCACGTGTTTATCTTTGAAAATGAATATGTCTCACGTTTCTCCATTATTTCCATAAGAATTTTTGAGACTTTCTCCGACTCACCAACAGCCTGTCGCCGTCCTCCCGATTCCATCCAATGATCGACAGAGGCGCGAACTCGGAGGAGATCTGAATAGGCGCCGCCTTATCTAGCCCCGCCCACTTTCTCGTTATTCACAGCTACAGTGCTCGAGTCACGGAGTGTCTCTTTGGTGATGAGCGTTGCGTAGCCCTGCCCACTCTGGCCCCGCTCCCACCTTGCATCTCTGCAGTTTGTTGTCTCCCGGGGCGTCGAGTGCGCGTTCGTTGCGCCATTTGAGATGCTTCCTGACAATAATGGTATGTACGTAAACCTGCATGTGTTTCTCTTTTGTAGAGTCAATACTCTTCATAAATAGTAATGTAACACTGGTGGACCTAAAAAGCTTCCCATGCAGCAATATGTTTTAACGCTATCTTTGAACTGCCGCATTCCATTTCTCCTTGTCTCAGCTATATTCATAAAATCAATAAATGAAATCAATAGATACATCGATACCCACGAGAGCATGTGCACGGTCTTGTCGTGATTGAAGTCGTTGCTCTGCAGCCACCGAGCCAGATTGTAGCCTGTATTATTGACTTATTGATGTATTGATTTATTACATTTCTCGACTTCACGTTCCACATGCACGCACCGGAATAATCATATTTTTCAATTATTCAGATGATCTCTCGAAAAGAAGAAAAGAAACATATTTGAAGAGATAAAGTCTTCTCTATGCTACGATAAAACTTGCTAATCAATGAGAAAAGTCGTGTTTTTGTCTCAAAAAAGTTTATGAAATTACGTTCTCATTTTTTAAATAAAATGTTCACCTCTATCATAGTTGGAATGAAGTATGGGTTGAACTGCGTCGCGGAGCTAAAAGAAATTGTTTTGATCAATATCTGACAAATGTGAACAATATCCACATTCTTCAAAGTCAATACTTATTCTATTCAAAGGCACATAAATGTGTTTCTTGTTATCGTAGCCAGCAGTGAACTATGCGATGTTTTTTTTCAGTTTCAACCACCTTCTGCACCGCTACCTCCTGAGGGTCTTCCGGCATTTCTGTTCCTGGAAAAAAAGAATAACTTTGTTATTAATGTACGAGGCACGAATGCAATTCAACAAACTAACAACAAAATTTAAAATTTCGAACTGCAAAGTGTAATCGAATGACATAACAAGTTTGAGTTCGCGTGTCCGAAGGGTATCACCACATCATTTTATCACTCTATGTCACCACCCACCCCACAACAAACGTGTTTGAAGTGAAAGTGAACAGAAGGAGTAGCAATCCATGAAACTCACAAAAGTCACGAGGTGTACTCACATTCAGGTACAGTGATCCATGAACACATTTCGGTAGCGTTATCGGTGGTGAATATGTCACTACTTTATCAGATTTATGACAGAAACGAGTACATACATGTTCTAATGCAAAACCGAGACATTAGGGCATAAGGCTCGCAGTTTCTCGGAAGATCGAATGAAACAATTGAAACCTTTGTGCGTTAATACATTTGAAGCGTTTATAATTGAAGAAACGCACGGCAACAGTATTCACAACATATCAGGGAGTGGGATGTCATAATCAAACATGACATGGAAACTCGCATATGCTGACAGCAATTGTGATCACACTGCACCGAAACGGAAACTATGAAAAAGTGTGAGACGAAAAAGGAAACAGGATCGTGTTGTAGTGACAACAGTGATAGCATGGAAAAGGTGACAATGTTACTAGTATGACCAGGCGCTCCCGCGAGAGAGAGAGAGAGAGAGAGAGAGAGAGAGAGAGAGAGGGGGGGATCGCGCCTGCGGGGCTATTCTACCGGTTTCCGGATAAGACCATTGTTGCATTGACTGAGGGAGAAAGAGTCCTTGATCCCTGGAGAGGCGGTCGGGAAACGGATTCGATTAGTGCGCATCCATCAACATCTCATTTTCATATACAACTAAACTGAGATGATCTGACGCAAAAAGATCCGAAACATGCAGTGTGCATTACCCTCACAAGCAAATGGCAACAGGTCACCCCCCACAACTCGCTATGTTATGATGGAATCTTGTAGGTATGCCCCATACCAAGCCCTAGCCAAAATTAAAAATCTCGGAGAGCACCGGAAGTGTCTTAATTAGTCACCGGAAGTTCACGTGCAATTCGATGCGCGATAGGTCATAGCGCATGACATCACGAAATGCGGAGAACAAAACAACGGTTCGGCGGTTTAGTGGCTAGTGAGCTAACTTATGGTTAGTGGTGACCAAGGTTCGATCACCGTCGGTGCAAAACTTTTTGCCGAATTTGAAACACATTTTACGAGAGAGAAAAAAACACAAGTATGGGATCATATAAAAACAAACTTTTTCAGAAGTTATTTGAATTATTTAAAGATTCTCGTGTGCTTCATTAGGAAGATTGATGACAGGATGACTAATTTTCCCGCTTCACAGTTGATTTATGCTCTGATAATGCAAGTAAGAAGAAAGTAACCAATCAAAGATCAAAATTCAACAATTTTTCGTTTCTGATGTAAAGACTTGATCCAAAAATGTGTTTCAAATTTGGCAAAACGTATTGCACCGACAGGGACCGTACCTTGGTTGTCAGTAATTCAGAGATAGTTCACTAGCCACTATGCCGCTGAACCGTTGTTTCCCTGTTCGCATTCCGGGATGTCATGCGCAATGACCTATCGCACGTGAACTTCCGGTGACTTAGGACACTTCCCGTGCTCTCCGAGATTTTTAATTTTGGCTAAAGCTTGGTATGGGGCATACCTACAAGATTCCATCATAACATAGCGAGTTGTGGGGGGTGACCTGTTGCCATTTGCTTGTCAGCTATTTTTTATCAAACGCTAAACTTATCATGTCATTTGAAAAAAATACAGAAAGGTGAATGATACTCTTGTTAGTCTCATTTTCCCAAAAAAAAGGTCTGAAAAACACAAGTGGCTAGAAGGAATGGATAGCACTGCGATTCGTATAAATTTGAATTGAAAACAGCATAACAGAGTGAGAGAAACAAGCAAACGGAAGATTCAACGATCCTGCCACAGTGACACAGCGAGAGAGAAAAAAGACTACGATCTGCCAAAGATATCCGTCCGGGAAATTGCCTAGCCAATGATCAAGTGATCATGACATCAACCAATCAGCCGATCCAATCAGCTGATATGGGATACTATCTAGCCAGATGTCTCATATGACACAACAAGATTGCGCCAGCCGGCGGCTGCGATGTTGCTTTTTTCGAGAAGAAGAGAGAGAGAGAGAGAGAGAGAGAGAGAGAGAGAGAGAGAGAGAGAGAAAGAGAGAGAGAGAGAGAGGAGAGAGAGAGAGAGGGGGGGGGGGGAGAGAAAGAGAGGAGAGAAAGAGAGGAGAGAAAGAGAGGGGGGAGAGAGAGATGGCAGAAAGGCCGTTCGTCTGATTATGAAACACCCGCCCCGTCGCAAGCAGGTTGTATGATGCATGAAATCTTGCCTTGCCACTTGCGTGCGAATAGATTCGGTGACCTTTAAAGAACACGAAACGGCGCTTTCGTGGTTGATGAAACGTATGACTAGTCGGCTCAGTGACGGTTAGTTTTGACTTTTGGCCATTGCTTGAGACATAGAAACACATCACAAACAAAAAAACGCGAAAGAACGGCGGTTCCTTGTTACCTACCATTAACTGAACGCTTTGTAAAGCGAATTCGAACTTTACGCCGAAATGCTTATCGAAAAATGGAGCTCTGTACGCATCTCCTCGCTATGTTACACATCTTGTCAAAACGTATTGTTGTGGTAAAGCTCACGGTTTGTGGACCATACTATGCCGGTTTGATTCACGCTAAGCGCAAACCTTTTTTTGCCAAATTATGTAACTTTAAAGCAGAAAGAAATCTTTATAAACACGTAGCAACAATACACATTTCACCGGCCTCCATATCTACATATATGACTATTCGATGCTTTTTTTGCATTTTTTAAAACTTCGCATGAAAAAAAATTGTTTCACACAGTCTTTGTCACGAAATTTCTATAAAAGCGCTGGTCGTTACTCATCACTATAGACTATACACTCGATTGGATTTCTTTGTGTCTCACCCTGTGTATATTCAACGTTGCTAAAGAAAATGAAATGAAAATGAAATCTGAAAATCATTGGCATGTAAACAGAGCAAGGTATCTGCCACCAATCGGCATGAAGGTTCTGCTGACGCTTGTCGCTGCCAATCCTACATGAAAATCCACCACTCTCCCGGAAGCCAACGATGACGTCATATTCAGCACGACTATTTCTGAGTAGCATCCGGACTTGGCTGAGACAGTCGATTCTGCGGATCGTTCGAAAAGAAATTATGAAAAATACAATTCGGGGATAAAGCTGCCAGACTTCAGAGTAACATCTGCCGTTTTTTTTCTCCTTATTGTCCGGAGACTTTGAAGAAAGGCAAAGGGTCAGGGAAGTCTGGCAATTCTTCAATACATATCGAGTTCGAAGCATCGGCACCCGAATCTGGACACATTTCGGAATACGAATTTTCGGACTACGAAAATTCTTGCAACCCAGCCAACAGAAAACGTTATGTGGGGTGTTTGTGCTGGAGTGGTTATTAATGATGCTGATAAAAAAGTACGTCAAATTGAATCTATCCAAGATATTTCTCCGGAAAGGTGGTTTTGTGGTAGCTTGCCTTTACCGCGCTTCTAGCTATCTTTTTTTTCAAACTACAAACAGAAAAAAAACATTTCATGCGCTCCATTAGTTATTACAAAATTGGTTCAAAAACTAAAACCCGGTGAGAAATCTGTATTGTACCATTCCTTTCCTTTTCTCTGCTAGCGCGCGGTCGCGTGCCTTCCCCTGTTATTCCCCCGACCCCTGAACAATGCTGTGCGGCGGAGGACACTAACTGGACTGGTACTCGATTTTGCTACTCTCTACATCTACGGCATTGAGACTGGAGAGGAATCCTCGAAGACGATGAAACTCTCGAAGACGTCTCTTCGCGATCGATCGTTGAAGCCCGGATCTTCCGCCGCCGAGATCGAAACTTCCCCAGAAGCCGCAAGCAGGGGATGACAAGCACCACCAACAGCACGCACGCATCCACGGGACTACCGAAATCCGTGTTTTTGGGACTCGCAGTAGGCGTTACTGTATTTTACCGTAACCGTGTCGTAATTTACATAATTGTAATGTGCTATTTGATTCGAGATAATTATTCTGTTCTGTGCTGTACCTGAATAAGTTTTTACTTTCAGTAAAATTATCGGAGCGATAAAAAACTATTGGAAAGAGTGATGACAACTGCGCAGTCGGAAATCAGTCTGTACGGTGCAAGCGTGAATTCGTGTCTTGTCACTTGCGTTGAAATAAATTTCGCAAAACAAGAAAAATGCGCTGTCTT
Organism: Rhabditoides inermis; assembly: GCA_963966185.1. NCBI lineage: Eukaryota > Metazoa > Nematoda > Chromadorea > Rhabditida > Rhabditidae > Rhabditoides > Rhabditoides inermis. Next base: position 47,139 of record CAWZYM010000380.1, on the reverse strand, counting down.
TTTTGAAACAAAATCAGAGTAAAAATACGTCTCATATCATAAGATCGAATTTACTTCATTTTTTTCTCCGGTTCCGGCCCACTCTTCTCCGCTTAAAATTTCACTGACTATCGCACTCATTATGTATTGTCTTCATCTTGTAGTCTAGACTTTTGTTTTGATTTTTTTTTTCGCGAGATCGAAAGTTGCCCAGAAGCCGCAAACAGGAGCTTCACCAACACAAGCATCACCAACAATACGCATCCACGGGGCTATTGGAAAACGTATGGTTGGACGCATCCACGGGGCTATTGGAAAACATATGATTGGACGCATCCACGGGGCTATTGGAAAACGTATGGTTGGACGCATTCACGGGGCTATTGGAAAACGTATGGTTGGACGCATCCACGGGGCTATTGGGAAACGTATGGTTGGACGCATCCACGGGGCTATTGGAAAACGTATGGTTGGACGCATCCACGGGGCTATTGGAAAACGTATGGTTGGACGCATCCACGGGGCTATTGGAAAACGTATGGTTGGACGCATCCACGGGGCTATTGGAAAACGTATGGTTGGACGCATCCACGGGGCTATTGGAAAACGTATGGTTGGACGCTTCCACGGGGCTATTGGAAAACGTATGGTTGGACGCATCCACGGGGCTATTGGAAAACGTATGGTTGGACGCATCCACGGGGCTATTGGAAAACGTATGGTTGGACGCATCCACGGGGCTATTGGAAAACGTATGGTTGGACGCATCCTCGGGGCTATTGGGAAACGTATGGTTGGACGCATCCACGGGACTATTGGAAAACGTATGGTTGGACGCATCCACGGGGCTATTGGAAAACGTATGGTTGGACGCATCCACGGGGCTATTGGAAAACGTATGGTTGGACGCATCCACGGGGCTATTGGAAAACGTATGGTTGGACGCATCCACGGGGCTATTGGAAAACGTATGGTTGGACGCACCCACGGGGCTATTGGGAAACGTATGGTTGAACGCATCCACGGGGCTATTGGAAAACGTATGGTTGGACGCATCCACGGGGCTATTGGAAAACGCATGGCGCATCCACGGGGCTATTGGAAAACGTATGGTTGGACGCATCCACGGGGCTATTGGAAAACGTATGGTTGGACGCATCCACGGGGCTATTGGAAAACGTATGGTTGGACGCATCCACGGGGCTATTGGAAAACGTATGGTTGGACGCATCCACGGGGCTATTGGAAAACGTATGGTTGGACGCTTCCACGGGGCTATTGGAAAACGTATGGTTGGACGCATCCACGGGGCAATTGGAAAACGTATGGTTGGACGCATCCACGGGGCTATTGGAAAACGTATGGTTGGAACTCGGAGTAGGCATTGTATTACTCATAATACTGTGCTTTACCGTAACCTTACCGTAAGTTACATTACTATGTGCTACTTGATCCGATATAAATATTCTGATTCTCACAAACACATTTCCGAAATAGTGATACAAAATTAGCTGTCCGTTTCTCACCTCCCTCCAGCCACTCGATTGGACTTTTTTGTGATCATTGTGTCTATTCTAGAATATTCACGATAACAGAACGGAATCGATGGCATAATAAAAAAAAAGTTTTCAATCGACATGAACGCTGTTCTCGTATTCGCCATCCTCCAGCAACTGTCCGACATTCGAGTCCACAAGTGTATATGTTCTGAATATTTTGAATACACGACAAAAAGGATGGTTTAATGGAGATTCTGGTACGGATCTGGTATACTCACAAAACATAAAGAATCGTCGAACGGCGAAGAGTTGACTGCAATTTGACTAAGCGACTAACTTTGCTTCGGAGAACATTTCATGTGTTTTATATGTTGTGCTGACTATCACTCTGACTATGTCACTGATAACGGTTCAATTTACTTTTGAGAGTTTTCGAGTGTGAGGTAGTGTGCGATGGGTGTCTGCAAAAAGTATGTAGTTTGGCTTCAAGACAACGTCTACGAATTATGGTGATTCACTGTCTCACGCTTACTCATCTTCAATTATTTGATAAGACATGCAGAGACTGATAGCATGCTTGGCTTTCCCATCCCATCATTGAAAAATATGCAGCGATTGCTTGCAAACAATCACGTATCACTTGTTTTATCACTTAACTTGGGCCAAAAGAGTGAACTGATAATGCAATTTCTTCATGGTTTGATATCGTACTGAATAAAAAGGGGGGTCGGATTCATTTTGTCACTTTTTCATAAATGCGTCACGTTTTCTTACTACTAGTCATTATTGCAGTTGTGTCTTGCAGAATATTTCACGAATCTACTGAAATTCGTGGGTAAGTGCATAAATGTGTCTTATTTTTCCTGATGTTTGCTCTTTTCAGTGATTCTCGCCATCGGGTGAGAGTGATTCGCGCACTGAGAAGTATGAATCGATCGAACCACAGGTAAGTATGACAAAACCAGTTCTTTAATCGCCTTTACTGTCAACCCTAATTTCGTTATAAAATATTATTTTCTCTCTCCTCAGGTCTCCGGCGACTGCAGTTGCTCGTCGATGGAACGAAATGATATCGGAAGTCACAGAGTGGTGGAAGGGAATCGAACAAGTGAGCTATATTCATTCATAACGTACAATGTTAATAATATTTATTTCTCCAATCAAAAAAATCAACCGATAAACTTGCAGGAGGTGAAGAAGAGCGTTCGGTCGGATACAGAAAGCTTCCGTCGAAGGACAAAGAGAGGACATACCATAGCTGAGCGGTTCCATCGGAAAGCCAGTGAACGGACAAAGACAAGACGGACGACGGAAATAGCATGAACTGCGGACAGCTGATGAACTGCGGACAGCTGGAGAAAAGATCGAGCAGTCCAGTAGACTAGCTACTAAAGAATAGACAGATTAGTTGAATATCTAGAAATAAGCCTAGATAACATTACTAATTAATGTCCAGTATCATTCCTTGTGATCTCATGTGAAGACGTTGTATTGATTTATTGATATGCTCACTCAATCGAGCAGTATAAACACTATCAAAGAATGTGGTAAACGATAGAATAGAATCGAAAAAGTAGGGGAAACATTGCGTGAAGAACATGAAGTGTTATCGCAAAACATTGTGCGTTACTGGTCGGAAGAGAGAAAAACGGACGTAGAGCCCGCTTGCTGCGAGCGCAGCAATAGAGGAATAGACGAGGGACAGACTGCAGGCACATACTATATGCGTGTTTCAGGCTCTCTGCCCGAACCGCTCCGCAAGGTGATCCGGAGGGGCGCGCATAATGGCGGGAATCCCATTGCCGACACTCCCGGCGTTGGGGTATGGTGTAATGCCATAGACCTCATTCGATCCCCTCCGCAGAGTGAATCTCTTGAATCGGGGGGATACCTTTTACCTTTACGAAAAGGAACGTGAAATTCGATTATCAAAACTTTTGAGTGGTCTATATGTACATAGAAGGTTCGAAACGTATTTAAACACTGTGTGATTGCCTCTGATCAACCGCTTGTTGTGACCTCTCTGTGACTACAAACAGTTCCAATGTACAGTACCCCTAACGGTTGTTGTGGTCAGCTGGCGCTCCGCTGTGACCACTACCACTGGATCGACTGGCCGGATCGCGGTGTCCCGCCCACTGATCTATCCGTCACTCAACTTCTCGACAAGATCAGAGGATGCACGTGCGTTAATTGTTTCATACGAGAAACTTCGATTGGCCGTCTAGGAACAATTGTTGCGATACGGCTCATGGTGACTATCAGTGAAAGCTGAAACGTATAAGAGTTTCAAAGTGAATTATTAACGTTTCAACCGGACACAATTTGATTGTTTTGATTCTCGCTAATGCGCTTGGAATTGGTAACATTTTGTTTGCTGTCATTTGTCATTATCAGTGAGCGCTGAAACGTAAGTATGTACATATGTAGATGCGTATGGAGTATGGTTTCGGTATTCACATGGTCATGTTATTGCATAGGGCCTCGGCAGACTTATCGCAATCGCCGAATCGCCAGCGAATCGCTGTAGTGAAACATACATATCGATTTTTCTGAAATCGCCAGCAATTCTAAATCGCTTCAAAATCGCCATTGAGCTGGCATACTAATCGCCGGCGAATCGCCAAGAAATCGCCACGATTATTACGGTCGTGTTCTGACATATTTCATAGTTGTTTCCATAAGTTTCTTACATATACTCACTCTTATCAGATATCTGAACATAATTCGCTATGAACACACCGTCTTGGTGATAGTTTGAAATTCCAAATAATGTGTAAGACATTCTCGGGAACTACTGTAAACATATTCTTGTTCCACAAAATGCATAAAAATATGAATCATATACTCAATTACAAGTTGAGTCATAATTTTGTGTAGGCGATTCCAAAATCGCCGAGGCTGGCGATTTGGGCATCGGCGATTTGGCGATTTCAGACAAACCAGCGCGCGCAAGTGCATTCCCTTTCTTATTATTTATGTTTCTCAGTTCAAATGAGTTAGTCTATGCATGTTTGTCATGAATTGATTTATAACAAACAATGTTAACACGTAGATATTACGTCGGCTGATACCAAATCGCCGAATCGCCGGCGAATCACTGGCGAATCGCTAACATTCGAAAACGTCAAGCTTGGCGATTCGGCGATTGCGATAAGTCTGCCGAGGCCCTTAGTGTGTTTTTTTTCTAGTATGAGCCGTAGAACTCTTTATTATCTTTTTAGTCACGAGTGAATCATAAAACAGGTACAAATTCGAAAAATCAGATGTATTTGAAAGATCAGATATCAGATACATTGAATTCGCAGCACCCCGCAACGGACCGTGGTTCACTGTTCTGCCGGCATCGGACGCACTGGATCCGTCGTCCTCATCGAATATGTACTCGAGGTACCGTACAACGACTTTAGGGTACTGTAGTACAAAATTTACGTGGCCCCATGTACTTTTCTTTCAAGTGGTAGATTGCTTTTTCAAGGTACGGTTACCGATGTACCTACCGTATTCTTTCCAGTACCATTCAAGTACATTAATCCTACATTATCCTCACTCTGTTCAGGCATGCGGGGAGAGTCTGGCATGTGAGACTGTCAATTCGATGCTCATCATCCTGCGAAAACAGCGGAATGCAAGTGTGCAGGTGTGACATCACCATCTCCCTCTTTTTTTCTTTTCCTCCTCCCTCTCTCTCTCTCTCTCTCTCCTCATTTATATTCTCTCTCCCCCTCCGTCTACGAACTTCACGAGGCCGTCAACAGAACGACATGTTATTTCACACAAACGTAGTAACTAGCCGGCGATGTCTCGGATGAGATGTAGGATGCCATGTGATGCACTACCGGATCTAGTACCTTGAGTACGGAAATGAGAATTGAGAAAAGGGAACTGATTTTGAGGACTGGAAATTGAGAACTGGGGGAAAAACATTGGGAACATAATTGGGAATTGGTATGACGACTAGTAGCGAATGCAGAACTGGCAGGTCATGGCGCACATTCTGCGCATCAGACTCGCGTACTGCTTGTTCGCACACAGACCGCGCTTCTGCTCGCAGTCGTACGCGTTGTCACGACACTGAAAGAAACTCTCTCTCTCTCTTCCTCCCTCCCTCTCTCTCTCTCTCTCTCTCTCTCTCTCTCTCCTCTCTCTCTCTCTCTCTCTCTCTCTCGGCAGAGACGTCACTCACGTCTTTAGAAGTAGTCGTGGCGACTGTGGTGGTGACATCGACGCCTCGCGGGCTACCATCACCCTGCAATTGTCATTCCATAACACAGGCGCCTATTTCTGACGATTTTTGATCGTTTATCACGAAACGGTTATTCCGATATGGGTGCGCTCTGCGCTCTCTTTTATTCGCGTGCTCTCTCGCAATCTCTCGCATGTGCCGTCGTCCGCAAACAAAACGCCGATGAGCGAGCGGGGGAAATCGCATAGGCCCACGTATCTTCAATTACCAGTGATTAGCATACTGCGGCTTCGGTGATCAATATACTTATCGTACGGAAACCAATTTCTCTAATCGATCTATTCAGTGTTCGTTTCCTGTAAACCTAGAAGATCTTGAATTTAATGTTCATACGTTTCATGAAATGTCGATCTGCTTTCTGAAAGTATGAACAACGATAAAAGTGTGTAACTAGTAAAAAGTAGATTCGGTTCACAAGTCAATATTCAATCACGGTCTCCGGACGTACTTCTATAACCTGCGCCAGTGCGATAGTTTTCGATCTACCTCAGTTTGTTCACACAAATCGACTTACATTATCATCACTCTCGACTACTCTTGTTTTGCGCGCTGTTGCCGAGAGCTGACTGTTCGTCTACTTCTCATCTACCCCAACTTATTGCGAGCATAAGATCATATTGATTGTGTTGCCACCCACCTTGCCACCCACTCCCTCTCCACCCACTCCTCTTAATCCCGCCCCTCCAATCCCCGCCCCTCCCTGTCCCTCGCTCGTCGCCCGAATTAGGGCGATTAGTTCCTCGGTCGACATAGACGAGAGAAGATCGGGCTTCACTGGAAAAGAAAAACAATCAGAGAGTGGCTACTCATCCTGTCGGTGATTTTGTGAGCTTTTAGTTAGATGGTGATGTGAGAAAAAAATAGTAAGGGAGTGTACATATTACAAATCTTAGTTCTGTTACTCTAACTCTTTGGAAGAGGAAAGGCGTGCTGGAATGATAGAGGCATACTCACCCGAGCTGCCCCTGTCCCTACCGGAAGGCGAGCAGAAGCCACACGTGCGAGCGCATCTCAAACCGGAACTATACGTTTTGCATGTGAACGATACGCAACGACACGCGCTCTTTGAGCTCTCTGAGCCCTACGTTTCACCACAACTATATAATTCGATTTGTATATGATATATCGAAGAAATTTGAGGTTTTGACAATCGACAACCGATTAGTATATATCGAAACATCGAAATATCGAGAGAAAATTATCGAAAAAGCTAAACTGACTGTTTCTTCATCATCCTGCTATAGTTGGGTCGATTACAGAGGTCGGTGCGCTCGCTGGAACAGTAAGAGGAGATTCTCTTTTTCTCTCTATCTCTATCTCTCTCCCTTTCTCTCTCTCTCTCTCTCTCTCTCTCTCTCTCTCTCTTTCTCTCTCTCGGCCACAATATTGCCTCTTCTCCTACCTCTACCATCATCCTACCGTAACGCTCTTTTTTCTCAACTGCTCTGTCCCACTCCTTTACATTTTTGAGTGATAGAGAGAGAGGCAGAGAGAGAAAGAGAGAGTGAGAGAGAGATATAAAGAGAGAGTAGGGATAGAGAGAGAGAGGTCTTTTTCACCTGCAATCATCTGCCTTATCCTCGCAGTCATCCGGTCGATGTGATGTCATAGAAGGCGGCGCGAGTGAGTCTTCCTCCTACAATCAACATAATCCATGTTTTTTTCAACAAAAGCACTGAGATGGATACAGTCAACCCAGTTGAATGTGGAAAATATGGCCATCGAAAACGAACAGTGTTTCCGGAACATGAACAGTGTTACCGTGGTTGTACAGCAGTGACCCACCTCATCCCCTTCGCTCCTCTCCGGTGCCCGCTGTCCCATGTATGCCATCTGCGAGTGCATATATGCCTCCTCGGCAGTCGCGTCCCTGTACATAGAGGAGCCGTCCGAACACAACTGAAATAACAGCTATAGAAAGATGAAATGGAAGTATTTGTTTCAACTATCGTAATATCACACCATCTCTGTAAGAATCGAACACTTTTCGGGCATGTGGTTACTAGGAGCTATGTCAGCGCACATGGGGGTTATCAAAGGTCCTCTACAAAATGCAAATAGTAGTTTTTGTCAAATAAGTATGCAAATTTGGCCCATTAAGGGAGACCATTACCTCAAATAGGTCAGTGTTCGTCCAAACACTTCAAATAAGGACTTGTTCGATTCCTGATCCGATTTTTAGAACTTTTTCATGTACTAAACGAATTTTTTTATTTTTATGAGTATGTTCCGGTCCGAAAAAAACGAAAAATGAATTACACCATCACAAAAGGAGTTTTATGTTTTGCTTGCATGATTTTTAAGACAAAAATCGATTGCACCGTCTTTCGCCATCCAGACGATTGAAAGCGGCCCAGACAACAGAAATGGGGCTGTGTGAACGTTTTCATGTTATATCAATCCGAAAAAAAACAACTAAATACACCATCAGAATCTACGTATTTTGTTTAGTAACTGAGCACGTTTTCACAAAAATCGATTGCACTGTCTTTCACAATCCGATCAGTTGAAAGTTGTCGAAAAAGATTGATTAACGTCGTTAATAAGTTACAGTTGAGTTCAATTCTCAAAAAAAAAACGAGAACATACGCGTTCCGTATAAAGGACAAAATGCGTAGATTCTGATACTACAATCTGTTCTAGTTACTTCAGATTGATACAACAGGTAAACTGAACAGAACTGTGTGCGTTGTTTTCAGATCATTTTCAACTGTCCGGATGGTGAAAGACAGTGCAATCGATTTTAGTGAAAACGTGCTCATTTACAAAACAAAATCAGTAGATTTTGATGGTGTATTTAGTTTTTTTATTTTTTCGTATTGATATGACATGAAAACGTTCACACAGCCCCATTTCTGCTGTCTGGACCACTTTCAATCGTCTGGATGACGAAAGACGGTGCAATCGATGTTTGTGTTAAAATTCATGCAAAAGAAACATGAAACGCTCTTTCTGATGGTGTAATTCATTTTTGTTTTTTTTTTGTTTTTTTCGGACCGGAACATACTCATAAAAATTGAAAATTTGCATTCTTTTTTCATTTTTGTGGTCATAACTTCTTCAAATCAGATTTTTTCGAAAAGTTTAGTATATAAAAAAGTTCTAAAAATCGGTTAAGGAATCGAACGAGTTCTTATTTGAAGTGTTTTGACGAAAACTGACCGATTTGAGAAAGTGGTTCCTTAATGGGCCAAATTTGCATATTTTACAAAAACTACTTTTTGCATCTTGTAGACTTTCGATAACTCCAATGTACGCTGACATAGCTCTTAGTAACCACCTCGTCCGATTCTTACAGAGAGAGTGTTATATATTTGGGTGAGCAAGATGCAGTGTTACATGTCGTAATAAGAACATAATTCGTCATAATAGCATAATACTAATGGAAAATGTTGTGAACGCCCACATTGCAGGTCTTGGGACAAGCCGCAGCCAGCATGATGCCCTGCTTGGAGTGGGGCGCGTTACAGCCGTCACGATGGAGCTGGAAGGAGAACTCTCTCTCTCTCTCTCTCTCTCTCTCTCTCTCTCTCTCTCTCGCTCCCTATCTTTCTCTTTCTCCCCTTCCCCCCTCTCTCTCCTACTCACGATACAATCCCGGCTGTAATCCTGACACCTTCCAGCGTTCACATCTCCGAACACAGATAGGAAAATCAACACAATACAGAGCAACATCATGCGACGAAAAGTGGTTGGAAAAGTGGTTGGACAGAGAACTGTTGTATCAGAAACGGTGAGAGTGACCCGCAGTGACCAGGGTCTATTGTCACCTCTCCCTTTCACTTATGCCGCAAATGGTGATTGTTGCCCCACGGTTTGTTTACTGTTGCGACGAGTGCGCCAGTTTTGAGTCACGACACGTGATCGATCTGTTTGTTCACGTAAACAGCATTAATACTAATGGGAACTTTTATTAAACAATAGTATAATTCGTGAAAAGTTCACCCATGCCTATCCCTCCGCACATTCTGGAGTACGGATAGAATGCGAGAGTGCACATGCTTGGTCGTAGCCTATGTGGTTGGAGGGAAAGTAGTAGTGGTGTTCACAGTCGTGCCTCCTTTCCTCTCTGTCTCTCTCATTTCGTTCTCCGGTCTGTTCAATGTACCCACTAGCTCTCTTAACGCGTCTGCCACGTCTCTCAGTGAAGGGACCACCACCTCCTCCTCCTCTTCCACTCTCTCCACTGACACCGGACAGTTCAGTGGTTTCACCACGCTTTCAACTTCCAAAAAACGGCGTGGAGGCCTTCTAGATGATGTCGTAGTTGGAGTAGTGGATGTTGGCGTTGTCGTTTCAGTGGGTGCGATTGAGGGAGTGACGCCCTTTTGGTAGGTGATGTGCACGTCATCTCCCACAAACGCGCCAACCATTTTTTTTGGCAGAGAGAGAGAGGGAGAGAGAGAGGGAGAGTTAGAGAGAAAGGGGGGGGGGGAGAAAACGATGAATACCAGAAATCATGATTCTTCGAGTTGGAGTGGATATGAGCAGTGGGGAACGAGAATCGGGAATGGCAATGAGAATGAGAGACGGGCTGAAAAATCACTTCATTTCGATCAACAACGAGCATACTCAGACCACATCTTCTGCGTTGACGATCAAGATTAGAAAGAGTGTGAGTAAGAACACGAGCATCTTACACGAGAGTGGTGGTAGCGATTACTGGATAAGATAAATGGTATTTTTCATTTCCGATGCGTGACCTCAATGTGTCAATAACAATCATTCTAATGCGCTGACATTCTGTCTGAAAAATGTGACACTTACTTACAGTCGTTAGCCTTCAGTTTCCGGAATTTCTTCCTGCAAGAGAGCCGTCTCTGGCATAATATCCAGTGACAAGTATCAGCCAGCGAGGAGCGTCACTGTGTAAGGGCCCTTACTCGTCAGTACATACAAAGCAGACTCCAACAACAGACACGAAACGCCGGAGTCTGTATATAAGTTGGTAGAAGAGAGGCACTGTAGCCATATACGCACGCTGTTCCACCCTACATGTGGAAATGTGGATTCTACGTACATCGCATTCAGACGGTGAGCGAGAGAGAAAGAGAGAGAGAGAGAGAGAGAGAGAGAGAGAGAGAGAGAGAAAGAGAGAGAGAGAGAGAGAGAGAGAGAGAGAGAGAGAGTCGCGAGTTTCCTCAGCCGACAAAAAGAGGAACGCCGCCGTCGACAAGTGGACTGGGAGAGAAAGAGAGAGAGATTGTTGAGGAGAGTTGTTTGGACGTGAAACAGATTGATTTCGTTTAGGATGACTTCGTGTATCATCTACCGTGTGGAGAGTTTCCTGTGTGGCGCAAGGATAGCCACGGAAACGTCGTAAACCCGTCTACAACCAACACCAATCGACTCCATCACGTCGCTAATGAACTGACACATATGCCGAGCCATACTATAGATTGCATAAATCGATTAAAAACGTTTTATTGAAAGATTAGTTAAAGTGTTGTAGTTTCAAAGCGCACGCGATGGTTTTGTCGTTTTCGTTGTTGTTGTTGCAGTTGTTTTTGTCATAGTCGTTGTTGACAAGAATGTTGTTGTAGACGTTGTTCGTTATGTTGTTGCTGTATAAGTAGGAAAGTGATCATCTGAATAAGAACGTGAATATTACACAAACAAATGTGATACGCATGGCTATCCGCAACATTATATATTGCGTGAAAACTGTGTAAACGTGATCCAACTTATAGGCAAAGGGATGTAGGTGAGTTCTTCTTTTTTAATTGAAAACCTGATAGCTATTTTGGTTTGATTTCTGTGTTTCTCTGAGTGATTAAGAGATGCTCCCTGATGTTGTTGATTCTGCCGGTGTTGTCAATTGTTCGTAACAGCTGTCATAAAACTCAGTTTTAGAATCGCTGTTTGGCTAGATGGGAACGTTTTTGATGTCAACTACGCGACTGTTATTTGAACTAACCTTCGCCAAACAGGAATTCACCATCATGAAAGAAAAAAAAAACGACATTTATAAGATTGTCTGCGTCATCAATACGCTTATAGAAATAATAAATCACAACGTTGTCTTCAAACAATGTTCGCTCGTCTTTTCAAACGCAGAAACGCGCCTACCAACACCATTTCATCACACGTAACATCACAATTACGCATACAATATTTTATTTAGAAGTTACGTAGACAACTTCATCTCCAAGCGGACAGGATATTTCAAAAACCATCAGTTTCACACCCATAGCTTTTTACGACGACTCCATCATGCATCCATCGTCGATCGTCCGAGCAAGTGAGCACTTGCGAAGTGCTTGGTATGTCGAGGCCCGCGGGGTCGTAAAACCCCTTCATATTGATCTCAAAAACAGATTTTTGAGATTGTATGATATGAACCACTCACGATAATCACAAAAGAGTTTTTGATCACCCATTCTGGAGGATATTCACAAGTAATGTTCAATGCAGTGCATCCTTCATTTTCCTTAACGAAGTTTTTATAAAAGACGAAAGGAAAATATAATACACACTGTTGTAGTGAGAATTGCTGTGCGTCTTGGTTGAATAAATACACGCCAGTGATAACACAGTTTCGTCGCAAGTTGAACAAGCTTAAATGAGTAGTGATACTTATGAATTCTTAAGAAATAGTGAAAATAAGTATTCGTCCATAACACCATTAAAATACACAAATGTTGATTGTTATTTGGAATACAAATATATAATTATACTAACCTAATGGAGTTGTGGTTGTTGTAGTGGTTGATGTAGTGGTTGTAGTTGTGGAAGTTGTTGTTGTTGTTCTGAGAGTCGTCAGTGTTTCTGAACGTGTTCATAATTTACAGTTGCCCCCCGGCTGTAGTAGCACGCTCACCTTTGCCACCGAAAACAATATTAAATAGTTTGAAGAAAGTTTGTACTACAAGAATATCGCGATTCGTGATTGTGGAGAAACCTAGCGCGTGTTCTAACGTGGATTCACAAGCGCCGGCGTGGCCAAAAAAGCTTCATAGACATGCCATAAACATGACACAAACCGATGCTTCTATTAGAGAGACAGAGATAATGATAATAAGGTACGTTTCTGTTACTTTTTTCCATCACTAACTTGTAGTAATGATGACTGAAGGTGTTTTAGTAGTACCCTCAGATGGGATGGTTATCATGACCCGCCATTGTCATTTGGAACAACAACATACAAACAATTATAACATAATGGAGAACCTGTGACACCATGATGCCCATTTCAACGTTCAGTCCGGATATTATATAGTCTCTATTCCTGGCGTTGAAACTTGATTTCAGACCAGATCGAGTTCGCTTTTTGGAAAAAAATATAAAAACAATACAGATGTGATCATGTACATAGCAACATGTTGCCTATGTTGTTGCGACTTCTGGCAATATGATATGACTGTGATTCGGCTCGAAACTATGTAGATCAGGGGAAGAAACAATGCGGTACTGAAACGCATGCAAAGATATTGTACAAAGTGTCTGCTAGTGCTGTTCGTATAACTGTCGGACTAATAAAAATCAGTCGTTTCCATATTTGCTACCTTTTTAAACTATAATCATTTGCACTATCTTTCAACCACTCGTTCAACAAATTTATCTTTTTTTTTCGCAATGTTGTAAGTATGAGGATAGTTGAGCTTCAATTTGCGGGGAAGGTTGTGTCTCAGTCTCATAGAAGAGATATGTGTCGAGATATGTGTCTGAATGCCCGAATGCGGCAAGAGAAGGCGACAGAGGCACGTTCTTTCTGCAGACAACCGTAATTTCATAATTTTCTGACTATCGCGTAATGATAAACAACTATTAACAATAATATAACTAAAAAACTATGTTATATCAAGATCAATTCAACCTTTCAAATCAAATATAGCTACTGTTTGAAATCTGAAAAAAAATCAGTTTATCCAAGAAGAGACGTTTTCAATCAGAGAATGTCTGCGCGAGGGAAAAGAAAGAGAGATCAAAGAAAATCACTAAATGAAAGAGCTCTCGCGATGTGATGAGCAAGTTATTGTCGCAAGGTGAGAGTGGATATTAAAATGGATACAGTAATATGAATACATACACAATATCAATAGGGTGGGGAAGGTGTCTGGATGAAAAAGGTCAGTAGAAGAAGAGCGCAGACAAGAGGGGAAGAAGTGCGACAGTGGCTGCCCCGTTGCAGAGTGCCCCGTCGCATAGATGGCACTCCCCCTGTCCTCCCTGCTGCGAACACAAGGCGGCGGCGGAGTCACACTTGGTGCCAGCCAGGGAACACGCGCGGACAGTGAAGTTCGACAGGACTGCAAAGAGGATTAGATTGTTATTTTGTATTTCGTTTTCTTGTTTATAGTAGTAGAGCTCGAGCTCGAAAAATAAGAGATAGTCATGTTGGAAAGGAAAGGTTGTTACATATCTTTAACTTTCAGTCTTGTGTTGTTAGTTATCGTGTCTGGTAAGTAGTAGAGACAGGAAAATTGGACAGCACTGAAAGGAGATGTCTATGTATATATTTCTATTCTCCAAACGTTCCATTCTTGTGTTGACAATGTTTTTTTCTCGTTCTCCGGAGCGAAACTAACTTGACGAACGGTTCTGATTCTGTTTTACTTATTTTTTTTAATTGTGACTACAGCAAACTGATTGTATATTATTTACAAGAGCGCGGTAATTTCTCTGAAGAAAACAAACTGACGTTTTCCGCCGTGGCAGGTGAACTTCTGGCACCGGTAGGTGTTGGGGCTGCCTGGCGCGTCACACTCACGGGCCTCGAAGCTGGAAGCGAGGGAGGGAGTCTCTCTCTCTCCCTCTCTCTCTCTTTCTCTCTCTCTCTCTCTCTCACACTCTCTCTCTCTCTCTCTCTCTCTTCCATTTTCATCACTTTTGGGAACGTGATTATTTGCGAGCAAAACAAAGAATGGCAATCTTCCAAAAGGTAGAGAAAATAAAGAGAGGAAGAGTTAGGTAAGTTCCAATAGGCTCACCGATCGTCAGATCCCGCGTAGCAAGACAGATTCTGTTCGGGATCTGCCAATTTCAGATTACTTTTATCCACTTTTTCCAATCCACTCACTTGACAACGAGGCCGCTATAACTGCGAAGAACACTATTGTGATCGGGAGAGTATGCATGCTCCGTTATCTGAAAGCAAATTGACTAAATTCTCGATAAAAAAACATCATTATAAAGGTGTGATCTGCCTGTTTAATTGCGAAAAGTAAGTATGATATAAATGTGAATTATGAACAAATATATAAGAGTGGCAATCCTCCATTGTGAAGCCGCTAATCCGAGAGCAGCGAAATGGAGACACTGGAGGAATGGCGACACTCAATTGTCGCGTACTTGTCTTGTTTGCCTACACCCTCTCAACTAACCACACTCTCTCCACCCTGCAGCGTCTGACCCTCTCTATTTGCGCACTCTCTCCGCACTCTCCCCCATTACCGCACATGGCCTGACACCGGATACTCTCTGCCTATTAGATATGGAACGGCTGGCAGGGAAAACGTATACCGTCGTGCCTGCGTCTCTCTGTTTGCCCAGTCTCTCGCGTGTGTCTCACTCTTCCCTGATATGTTGAAATGAGACAATGTTGCATTCGCAATTCTCACTATACGAATACATTTGGTATAGAACTTGCACTAATACAAATATTCGATTTATCCTTAACGGTGGCGGTGTAGTTTATACATATTTCTGTTTCAATGCAGGTCAATATCCTTGCGTTTCGAAGTGGCGATTTAGTATCATAAATGATAAATAAATGACGATTGAGGAATATTTAAAGGCACAGTGGCGCTCAGTTCGAGGCATATAATATTTTATTCATAAGTTGTTATGAGATGACATACAAACAATTCGAAATATGAAATAGTGTAGCTACGGTTTGAAACTGTTCGTAATCGATTTGCGGGGCTTCACTTTCTCCAGACACTGTTGGCATTACAGCATATGCGGAAAGAGGAATCCAGTCACGTCTCGAGACATACGTCATCTTATCCGATATAGAGTATGCGACCTTGATCCATCCTCGAACGCGTGAGCCTTATGGACCACCTTGCGTCTACCGTCGAACGTTCTCGAACTTCTCGCGTCCATTTGCATACTTGCTCCCGGTCGATCCATTTGTCACTGTCATGTTGCGAAATTCTCCATTTGTCACTGTCATGTTGCGAAATTCTTGCGACTATGTGCACTTACAACAGGCTTATTTGGCTCCTCCTTGTCGTCTCACAGTGAACGGCTCCGGATATCGATCGATAACAGCAGCATACTTCTCTTCCGTTCGCGGGTGCCGCCGTTGCCCTTCAATTCGCCTTCGCTTTGTACCTTCTTTTCCTCCAATCGAGAATCCGCGCTTCGCCGACT
Source organism: Rhabditoides inermis (assembly GCA_963966185.1). Lineage (NCBI taxonomy): Eukaryota > Metazoa > Nematoda > Chromadorea > Rhabditida > Rhabditidae > Rhabditoides > Rhabditoides inermis. Next base: position 31,098 of record CAWZYM010000380.1, on the reverse strand, counting down.
AGTTGCACTTCCACAGACCTATTTGGCGTCGCCTTATCGTCTACCAGTGAACGGCTTCAATTAGAGAATTAGTCAATTAGAGAATTACTCCATGAAAGCTCATCTCCGAGCGGCGGCGGCGGTGACTTTCATTGTCGTCGGGTGGTCATTCGAGGGAGCGCGGGAAGGGGCAACCGCTCGCGGGGACGGGAAAATGAGATGAGAGTAGTTGTTGACTTGGTTTTATTGCTTGACCAATGGAAACACGAAACAATCAAAGAAAAAGCAAAAGAACGGCGTTTCCGCGTTACCTACACGCTTACCAACCTGTGCACGTGCGAAGCTTGGTAAGGCAAATTCGAACTTAGCGCCAAAATGCTTATCGGAAAGTTGAGCTCTGTGCGAATCTCTTCGATATGAGTGCGCATGTCGTTGTAGTGTTGTGGTAACGCTCACGGTTCACGGACCATTCTATGCAGGTTCGATTCCCGCTACGTGCAATTAGTTTTGCCAAGTTCTCGAGAGTGAGTTTCGATGAACCTTGGTAATTCTAAACGCCCCTGTGCCTTTAAAACGGACCGCATAATGGAATAATATAGATACTTCGAGGCACGTGTATGGTGTGTAACAATTTTTTTTGTTGATGAAAGCCAAAAATCAATACGTCACCAGATGGGTTAACGCACATTTTCTTGAAGCACACTATAGACTCTGTTGTCACTCCAATCTTTCTCCTCTTCCAGCAGTCTCTTTCCGCATGTGTCGTTCTTCCTATATGGAGGATAGGGTATGTGAGACCCAACCACAAGGGTGGGTCCCAGAGTGAGGTAGTCAACTACCGTCCCATTGCTCTCACTGCCACACTTTCTAAACTGCTGGAGAGGATTTGCGCGGCGCAGATGACAGAGCACTTTGAGAAACACTGCCTTCTCACCTCTCGCCAATTTGGTTTCCGCGCGGGCCGATCCACATGCGCACCGCGTGATGTGGTCGCGTGATCTCACCGACGGGCAAGTAGTCGACTGCCTTTATGTAGATTACAAGAAGGCGTTTGATTGCATAAATCATTCCATGTTGTTCAAGAAGCTTCACTCACTTGGTGTTCGCGGCAGTGCACTCGCGTGGATCAAATCTTTTCTGTGCGATAGAACAACGCGTGTACTTGTCAGTCAGTGTCTATCCTCCCCACGCACTGTGAATTGCGGTGTTCCACAGGGGAGCTGTCTCGAGCCTCTTCTTTTCAATGTATTCATTAACAACATTGTCGACTGTTTGCCTGACTATGTTCGCTGCGAATTGTATGCTGACGATTTAAAAGTGTCTTACGCGTTCAGTCCCCTCGATCTCACCGCGCGCACTATGTTTCAGCGAGCAGTCGACTGTGTTTCTGAGTGGTCGATTGAGTGGGGTCTCACCATATCTGCTAGCAAAACACAGGTTCTTCACTTGGGCAAACGAAATCCGCTCTATGCATATTCCCTTGGCACAGTGTGTCTAGAATCCCCAGAGTGTGTTAAAGATCTTGGTGTGTATATCTCTACTCGCCTCTCTTTCGATGACTACATTAAACGCATTGTCGATCGCACACTTTGGGGAATCAATGTGTTCCTACGAGCATACCGTACCCGCAGTTTAGCCGTTCTTTGCAAAACATTTGTGACGTATTACCGCTGTAAGCTGGAGTACTGTACTGAGCTCTGGAATCCCTCCGATGTGCGCTCAGTGAATCTTATTGAGGGCGTTCAACGGTACTTCACCAGACAAATCTGCCATAGAAATGGCATTTTCAATCTAGGATACTCCGCCAGACTCTGCCTGCTAGGCTTGGAGACTCTCGAGTCACGACGAGCAGTCAATGATATTGCCTACCTACATAAAATTGTACACGGTCGCACCGTCTTTGATTCATCTGCCATCTATAATATCATTTCCACATCATCGAGACACTCTCACTGCCACCGAATCGTACCCTCTTTTGATCCGTCCGTTAGAACGCAGACATTCATTCACCGCAAGTTTCGAATATGGAATTCCTTACCATCTAACATTATAGCTATCAGAGACACCGGTTCTTTCAAAGAAGAGGTTAGAAAATGCATGATTGAACCATCTCGCATCCGCGCTTTCTGATCGATACGGGCACGGGCTCCCCACTATATGCAACAGAGCACATTCATTTCATATACATATGTCTGTTGTATTGTTCCATACGCATTTGTATCTGTTTTACTATTCTTTCATTTGATTTTAATCACAAAACGTTGCACCACTTATTACAGCCACATATTTTGTCCCCATATGTTTCCTGAATACGCAATGATAAACAATTGAATTGAATTGAATTGAAGCTTTAAGAGCTCTCGAGTTGTTATGTTTTATGTATGTGTGAAATGAACACATCTGAAAGAAGATGTTTAGAATTGAGATGAATCGGTTCAAATCAATAATGATATGTAATAACAATGCGAGAAATGGTTCAGAAAGAGGCTAAATCAGAAATCGATTTGAACAAGGAAAGAGAGAGAGAGAGATAAAGAAAGAGAGAGAGAGTAAAAGGGAATCTTCTGCCCAGTGGCTTCCCACACATGTTACAATCAAAATTCATTGAAGAATCAACCAGTATAAACGTTCACTTATGTCTGCAGCAATTTGCAACTATGTACGTAATAGTTTTTTTGTAAACCAGACAATACATACTTTTCACTGTTCGCTTTCATTTTTTTTCACACACTCATCAATAGTGCATCACTTATATCTTAATATAATGCAGCGATTTTTGCTGGTTCGCGGACTCAAAATCACTAGTGATTGGGCTTTCTTCAAAAAAATCAGGTTTCAATACCAATAGTAAACAAGGTTGTTTGTGACTGTTAGTGAGTGCGCGCCGCGTGGGAACCGAACGCCCCGGTCTGCTAATTCAATCTCTCTCCTCTCTCTCTCTCCTCTTCTCTCTCTCTCTCTCTCTCTCTCTCTCTCTCTCTCTCTCTCTCTCTCTCTCTCTCTCTACTCCCTTTCTCTCTCTCTCTCTCTCTCTCTCTCTCTCTCTCTCTCTCTCTCTACTCCCTTTCTCTCTCTCTCTCTCTCTCTCTCTCTCTCTCTCTCTCTCTCTCTCTCTCTGCTCCCTTTCTCTCTCTCCGTCACGCACGCATGTTTTGCCACACTGCACACTTTGATTGTAGCGATAAGAGGAAGGCGATCGCGAGTTCTTCTTGTGCCATTTGATCCGGCAAACACGGCAGAGAGAGAGAGAGAGAGAGAGAGAGAGAGAGAGAGAGAGAGAGAAATGGAGAGACGTGTTTCTGGTTTGCAAGGTTAGCCGGATGAACTCACTAGATCCTAGACACTTCCGTCCGGAAATGTGGCAGAGAGTTTTAGTTTCAACTATATTCACCCAATTTTTATATTTACTCACCTTTTCTCTTTATCTCCTGAAAGCAACACAAAGACAACGTGTTTCATTTTGATTCGTTGATATTTTTATCAATGTGTCAATCACATTTCAACAGTGATTTTCTCTCATAATTCATATTGTCCGTCTGTCTCTCCTATTCCTCTGAACGCGATCTATCTCAAAAGTGTCGTAAATGTGATTTGATTACGAGACTCGTATCATATTATCAGTTCCCGCGCGATCTCTCTCTCTCTCTCTCTCTCTCTCCTCTCTGGCAGATCGATACGCTCGCACCTGTCCGAATAAGCGTGTGTTCTGTGCACCCCAGCATTCCCACGCACTATCACCTGTCAGAAAAGGGCTCCTCGCTCTTTCGACCTGTTGTAGTTCTTCTACAACCTTTTTTTTAGATTTCAGGGATTTTTTATTCATTTTCTACGCCACAGTCGTACAGGCTCTAACCCCTTCCACACTATCCTACGTTGCACTATGCTCTCCTCTTTTTATGTGCCTAAATTATAGTTGAAGAGTGTCATATACTCTTTGTATTGCGCAATTCATTTTTCAATCGAATGTAATGAAACGCATAAACGAACACATTCAACGTTTTTATTGTCGGCCTTGCAGATCAATCTTCGTTTATCTAAAATACACTATGATACTTCGTAAATGTCCCATCGTAAATGTTTTCAAGACAAAAGGCGTTCAAACGTTCACCGAATTTCATTTTTCATTGATCAGAACTCGTCAAAACCATGATAAATCAAAACGTGGTCATTTCTTTTGAAACACCGTATCAAAATGGTCGTGATTCGCAGCTGTTCCGAAGTCGAAAATACGGATTGCTGAATTTTGAAATTTAATCCACTTTTTCCAGATGATCACCCTCACACACTGCCTCATCGCTGGAGTGGTGTTTGTAGGGATGTATTGGTTGAGGTAAGGAAACAGAGAGAGAGAGAGAGAGAGAGAGAGAGAGAGAGAGAGAAGGAGAGAGAGAGAGAGAGAGAGAGAGAGAGAAGGAGAGAGAAGGAGAGAGAAGGAGAAGGAGTGAAAGAGAGAGAGAGAGAGAGAGAGAGAGAGAGAGCGAGAGGGAGAGAGGGAGAAGGAGAGGGAGTGAGAGAGAGAGAGAGAGAGAGAAACGGGAAAGAGAGAGAAGCATGAAGAGGTATCTCTTCCAGGAAGTACATCCGCGGCGGTCAGTTCACAGAACACGTTGACTGTAGAGGAAAAGTGGCAGTGGTGACCGGAGCGAATTCTGGAATAGGTGAGTATTTCAAATTGATCGTGAACGTTTCAAGATGCTTTGATCACCACCACATTTCCGAGTGATTGACGCACGCGATAGTCTATCTATACGCGCTCACATATGTATTATCCGCGCGCGTTATTTTTTTCATTCCTTTCTTTTCTCTGCCAGCGCGCGGTCGCGTGCCTTCCCCTGTTATTCCCCCGACCCCTGAACAATGCTGTGCGGCGGAGGACACTAACTGGACTGGTATTCGCTTTTGCTACTCTCTACATCTACGGCATTGAGACTGGAGAGGAATCCTCGAAGACGATGAAACTCTCGGAGACGTCTCTTCGCGATCGATCGTTGAAGCACGGATCTTCCGCCGCCGAGATCGAAACTTCCCCAGAAGCCGCAAGCAGGGGATGACATGCACCACCAATAGCACGTACGCATCCTCGGGACTACCGAAATCCGTGTTATTGGGACTCGCAGTAGGCGTTGCATTACTGTATTTTACCGTAACCTTGCCGTAATTTACATAATTGTACTGTGCTACTTGATTCGAGATAAACATTCTGATTCTGATTCTGTTATTTTTTGTACTATACATCGATTAAATTATTCATGTTTCTTTGCCAGGCAAAGCAATCGTCGCCGGCCTGGCCGCTAGGGGATGCAAGGTGTGTCTATTGTGTTATTTTGTTTCATTATATTATTGACTCATTCACTCCTTGCGAATCGTTTCACCAGACACCAGACACAAGACATTTCGTGATGACATCGTGTTTGGTGACATGAACCGAGAGAGAGAGAGAGAGAAAGAGAGAGAGAGAGAGAGAGAGAGAGAGAGAGAGAGAGAGAGAGAAAGATCCGCTTCCCTTGCAGGTCTACATGCTGTGTCGCAGCGAGAAACGCGCTCTGCAAGCCAGGGAGGAGCTCATTGAGGTATGTTATCTGAGCTATATCATATCCCTCTCTCGTTGGCGGAAATCCGAATACCTAATCCGTTCGCACGTTTCTTCTCTTGAACTCTTCAATTCATAGCTACACTAGAAACATCAGTTTGTTGCACTCTTCCCATCGTATAATGTAGGTAATTCTTTCCCTGATGATGCTATACATCGGAAAGTCGGAATAGTTTTTTTTTTCGCGGTACCTCGGCCGAACATCATTTCTCAGCAGGTGTAGTTCCACTGACTGTGCCTTTCCAGTCCGGTCTGCCGTCTTCCCTCCTTCATGTGCGCCTCGCGGACATGGCTTCCCTCCGCACCATCAGCAAGTTCGCCAAGCAATTCCAGCAAGGTACGTAAGAATATTCACATTTTCAGTTCCGATCAATCAGCCCACTATTTTACATGTTCAGCCAAGCATTGTACGTACAGGGAATGCGACAATTCGATGCTTATTCCGTGGTCGTTGTTACACGTGATAATACTTGAGAAGTGAATTGAACATAACAAAATCCAGAAAAAAGAGATGTAAACTAGAAATCAATCAAAATTAAGAAAAAATTTCAAAAGTAAAGAAAAAATCAATAATTCAATTTACTCAATCAGACGAGCCGCATCTGGACTATCTCGTGTGCAATGCTGGTCTGCTAGCCCTGCCGGCGTACGAATTGACAGAGGACGGGTACGAGAGGACCTGGCAGACAAACTATCTGGGTACGTAGTATGTTTTCCGTCATTTTCCCGATCGTCCGTTTGTCTCTGTCCAACATCGAAAGCATTCGTGGCATAGACCATAGCGCTGGAGTTTGTGATCTAGGTGTTGGGTTGCTAGCTAGCATATGTGCTGACAGAGGACGGACCTGGCACACCAACTAAAACTTTTATCTGAGTGCGTATTATGTCTTCGACCATCTTACCGAACGGGCAAGTGACCGGTGTTCTATTCGGCGACAGTCATAGTAGGCACCACAATGAGATTTTCAGATGTTGACATATGGTATAGAATTCAATTCTCAATGTAGTTCGTTTCCTGCTGATTTCAAAAATATATGTAATGTTCATAGGGTTCATCGTTCACATTGCGCTCCAATTCCGCGCGGTGCGCGCGCGCCTTAGCGGGAGCTTACATAGGGAAAGTGCAACAGAGGGCGGCTAGATCAAAGCACTGACGACGTCATCATTAGTCAAATTATTGATACAATCGTTTATAATAATAGCGCTACGCTTTGTTTGATTGTAACCGATCGGTACTTGATGAAATACTTCTCATATGATATCATTTTTCATTATTCATTTTGGGCAATGGCGGCTAGATCAAAGAATTATGACGTCATCATATCACTCTTCATTGATTTTCACTACTTTACAGGGTACATGATCCCATAAATAAAATACCGTTGGAATCAGCGCGTAAGGGCGAATCGTTCTATGCTAATTAGAGCACATCATGCGTCCATTGAGAAAATGTTACATGATTTCGCCTCACTCTCTGCATCTCACGATGTGGTCCCTACAGGCATAGAGTGATGATGGGTATATCATATGAACTGACGGATATGAGTACGAGAAGACGTGGCAGAGCAACCACCTGATTGGACATGCGAAGATGATGTGGCCGTTGTACGGTTCTACGGTTTCGAAGACGCTCACAAAACGTGGTGATGATTGTTGCAACTTCCCCTTCACAGGACATTGAAATCATCGTTATGCACACATGTTTATGTTCAGGACGGAGTATCAAAAGTCAAGTTTCATGTCAAATACATACGTTTCCTTCGCAGGCCACTTCCTCCTCACCCACCTACTCACTCCCTGCCTCTCGAGGGCGGCAGACGGACGGGCAGTCAATGTGAGCAGCATCATACACGCATACGGGGACACGATAAGGTGGGGGGAAGGAAGAAAGAGGGAGGGAGGGAGGGAGGGGAGGGGAGGGGAGGGGGAGAGGGAGAGGGAGAGGGAGAGAGAGAGAGAGAGAGACGTGTAGCTCACGTCCGCGCACTGCGGGCGCATAGCCAAGGGCCAACTCGTCTGACTATAGCAGAAGCAGAGCTGAATTACTGGAAGACGCTCACTTCTTTCTGATTGCAGGTCCAAGGTCGTCAACGCAGTGGAGCACTATGGAAGGGTCATCGCCTACAACCGGAGCAAGCTGGCGCAGGTGTGTTAGGAAAGGTGTTCAGCGCAGTATGCACATTTCACTTTTCTCCAACCACTTTACTTTTCTTCTCCATTAACGTGGGCTGATTTAAGGGAACCAAAGCAAGCCGGGTGCAACCAAGTCCTGTTTCGTGATTTGTTTTTGTAAGCAAGAGATTTGCGCTTTAAACAGTTGATACGTTTCACATCCTACTTTACATTCAAATTGTCGGTTATGTCATCAATTTGTTCGATTATCTTTTGAGATAGTCAACATTTTGTTACTTACCTGTTGTCTATTGCTCTTCCAGTGCTGCTTTGTTAACAGGTTGTGTACAAACATCCCTTTTCAGGTGATGCACGCTCGTCACCTTGCCAAGTTGTGGTCCCAACAGGGTATGCCTATTTTTACTTGTTTTTGTAATTGTTCACTTGATCATTTGTTTACTTGTTTACTAACGGGTAGTGTATTTTTATAATACAGGAATCACTGTCAAGATCAACTCATGTCATCCCGGCAACGTCAACAGTAACATTCTCCAGGTCTGCTTTACTACTACGATTAGAGATTAGAGTTTTAAGAATATAACTGTTATCAGTTTTCTCTCGTACTGAAAAATTCATTTCAGGCTAGCGGCTGGCTGTCTCTCAAATACATTTTCCGCCCGATTTTCTGGTGAGTCGGCGAGTTTGGAGATTGAATTTATTGCTGCTCGGTGTATTTTGTTTTCCAGTTTTGTCTTTTTTTGCCATGTGCGACCGAAATAATTAAAACTGAAAATGATATATCATTACCAAACTCCTTGCAGGTGTTGTTAACGCAGTAAGTCGCAGTGTTACATTTACATACTAACCAAATGAACTGCAGGTACTGTTTCAAGACAGAGGAGGACGGGGCGCAGACGGCCCTCCACCTCGCTCTCTCACAGAAGGACGCTGCTGTCAGCGGAATGTACTACGCGTGAGTCGCAGGGAAAATACAGTGTGTCCAGTTGTCCAGTAACTCCTACACATGTTCAAATACTTGACCAAAAAACATGCGTGAACCCGCAGAAATCTTCTTACCAGCACAAGCGTTACCACTACACTAGCCTGTTCACATGAAATGAAACTTTCACTGCCTAACAGTTTGGGGTACTGTTGGTCAACACATTGTTTTTGACGAGAAATGTCATTTGTAACAGACGAGACGAGGCATTTCCTGTGTACGTATTCAGAATCCACGAACAACAGTTATGACATCAAAGAAAGGAGAAAGAGAGACATAGGAGAGAAGGGGAAAGAGATAGTGAGAGAGAGAGAGAGAGAGAGAGAGAGAGAGAGAGAGAGACATAGGAGAGAAGGGGAAAGAGATAGTGACAGAGACAGAGACAGAGACAGAGACAGAGACAGAGACAGAGACAGAGACAGAGACAGAGACAGAGACAGAGACAGAGACAGAGACAGAGACAGAGACAGAGACAGAGACAGAGACAGAGACAGAGACAGAGACAGAGACAGAGACAGAGACAGAGACAGAGACAGAGACAGAGACAGAGACAGAGACAGAGACAGAGACAGAGACAGAGACAGAGACAGAGACAGAGACAGAGACAGAGACAGAGACAGAGACAGAGACAGAGACAGAGACAGAGACAGAGACAGAGACAGAGACAGAGACAGAGACAGAGACAGAGACAGAGACAGAGACAGAGACAGAGACAGAGACAGAGACAGAGACAGAGACAGAGACAGAGACAGAGACAGAGACAGAGACAGAGACAGAGACAGAGACAGAGACAGAGACAGAGACAGAGACAGAGACAGAGACAGAGACAGAGACAGAGACAGAGACAGAGACAGAGACAGAGACAGAGACAGAGACAGAGACAGAGACAGAGACAGAGACAGAGACAGAGACAGAGACAGAGACAGAGACAGAGACAGAGACAGAGACAGAGACAGAGACAGAGACAGAGACAGAGACAGAGACAGAGACAGAGACAGAGACAGAGACAGAGACAGAGACAGAGACAGAGACAGAGACAGAGACAGAGACAGAGACAGAGACAGAGACAGAGACAGAGACAGAGACAGAGACAGAGACAGAGACAGAGACAGAGACAGAGACAGAGACAGAGACAGAGACAGAGACAGAGACAGAGACAGAGACAGAGACAGAGACAGAGACAGAGACAGAGACAGAGACAGAGACAGAGACAGAGACAGAGACAGAGACAGAGACAGAGACAGAGACAGAGACAGAGACAGAGACAGAGACAGAGACAGAGACAGAGACAGAGACAGAGACAGAGACAGAGACAGAGACAGAGACAGAGACAGAGACAGAGACAGAGACAGAGACAGAGACAGAGACAGAGACAGAGACAGAGACAGAGACAGAGACAGAGACAGAGACAGAGACAGAGACAGAGACAGAGACAGAGACAGAGACAGAGACAGAGACAGAGACAGAGACAGAGACAGAGACAGAGACAGAGACAGAGACAGAGACAGAGACAGAGACAGAGACAGAGACAGAGACAGACGCTTGCAGTGACTGCCGCCCGCACACCACATGCCGTCTGGCGCAAGATGATGACGAGTGCCGCATTCTCTACGAGGAGAGTGAGGAGAGCGTATGCCGGTTCCTGTAGACGAATCAAGCAGAGCCGAGATCTCGTGCCAACCAGTCACTCCTTCAATCACACCAACCGACCTCCTTCTTCTCTGTTTTCCCACCTTTTCTTAAAGGTACAGGGGCGCATTCTGGGGATAATTTAACAATTCCTCACTTTGTTTTTTCACCGTTTGCGTCTTTTAGTAAGAATTTAAACCAGAAAACTACAAGTTTGTGTTGCTTGCCTGTATTCACACACTACACACGGTTCGATTGTTTACAACCCTGCCCCCCCATTTCCCCGCGTTTTGATACGAGTCAGTATCTCTCTCTCTCTCTCTCTCTCTCTCTCTCTCTCTCTCTCTCTCTCTCCCTCTCTCTCCCCTTTCCCCTCTCCCTTCCTGATACGGGAAGCATCGATTACCCCTACCCCCTCTCTTTTCACAACTCAGCCTGGCTCTTTCAGGCACTTATCACTTGTCTGCTATCACATTATCTCCTTATGCTCGATGCCAGCTTTTTCGTGTGACCGGTCACAATAAATCTTTTTTAACGTATGACGTATAATCGATTGGATAGTTTTGTTAAATTTTTGCCAGCGTGTTCCCAAAAACTGGTGAATCAGTGTGAATGAATTATTTATATGATGTTTGTTCAATGATGATTCGATCAGAATGATCTGTTCTATCTCGTTTCAACGAGCTCTCCTCACTCCTCCCAAACACGTTCGCTAATAACAAAACGCAGAGCTGCTCGTTTCGATAATCCGGTATCGTTGCACATATGTTTTGCATCGTGTTTCGTGTTTTTTATCTTTGATAATCATTATCAAAAATTTATGGTAAGTGCAGATTATATTATGTTTCAGATAATCAAACCATGATCTACCCGTCACTTGAAGACCTGGACGCTGCTCCGGTAGATCAGCACTACTCAACCAACACTTATGAGGTACATACATATACATATGCGTGTTTACATTGAAAATACTTTACTATAAGATAAAATAAAACTTATAAACTAACTATAAGTACTAAAACATCAAATATAAACTTACTATGATAACTTACTATACATAAACTACTCACTATTACTACTTACTTTGTATATACTTGAACAGTGAACGGTATTTGCTATAAACTATCAGGGCCTCGATATTTTATTGTCTTTAAACAGTTTTCACACTTTGTGACAAAATTGTTCGCTAGCTCGCATTAGCGTATCTATGAAACAGAGCATCCAATTTCACCAAATTATGATTGGAAATGACGTTACATGACGGTTAGCATGTGCGTGTTATAATCTTAGATTTATCACTTCCAATGCAATTTCAATACAAACAAATACGTCTTTGTTCAACATGCACTTCACATCTGGAAATTGTCTGGAAATAGTCTTTATATGCGGATATACAAGCCCCTTCAACCGTTCTCTGCAATCCAAACATGTATGGAAATTGAGAACCAGAGTTCTAGCTTCTACATAGCACGTGCGCAACAATCGCATTTTCTCGCAAATAACACTTGGTCGCCTATTTGTTCACATATCTACATAGAACAACATGCTTTACTAGCGTTCTACGAATGACGGCATAATGTGACTTCACAAATCAAATGCAAAAGAATCACTGAGCAGATTTGTAACAAAATTAGAGTTGTGTCGATTAACGAAAACGTCGAATAACAATTAACGATTGATCGATTAATCGATCGAAATTTCAATTATCCGGTTAACAGTTTCGATCGAAACTGTTGTGACCGGTCAAACAAATAATCGATTAATCGAAAGCCGAATAATTAATCGATTTCCGATTATGAACAATTTTCATAAAATTGCCCAAAAAGCGATTTTTTCATACATAAAAATTTTTTTTCATACATAAAAGTAAACGAAAATCAGCTTTTTGTCAATTTCAATGAAGATTTTGAGCTAAATTTCAGGAATTAGGTTACTTTTTTGATATATTATTTGAAAAACTCGATTAACCGATTAACGAATAATCGAGTAATCGATCGAAAGTTCTGTTAACCGGATAACGATCAATCGATCGATCGAAACACTCGTCGATCGAACAAACAATCTTCGATTAACCGATTACTCGATTAATTTAAGCGTAAATGGTTCGACCGGTCGATCAATCGACACAACTCCAAACATAATGCTTATCTCGCACGTGCTCAAATCTGTTTTGTTACCAATACGTGTTGTAACGAGGAAACTACAAACTACAAGTGTGTGCTACAGTATTATTTGTTGCACGTCATGAAAATATATTTTCTATACTGAAGTTTCTTTTCGAAGGTTTTTTTTCAGTGTCGCAACAAACGTTATTTATTAAATAAAACAGTAAAATTGTACGACAGACAGAAGGATACGTTTTTTTTTCAGATGTCTAAATGAGTGATGTTCAGGTTCCCCACCGCTTGTTCCCTCTTCCCTTCCCCACCGCTCCTTTAGATGTTAGCGAGCAGGTGTAGTATCGATCGATATTCTTTTCAATATTTATTGTTGACGTAGTGCTTACGTCCTTTAGATGTAATGCCCTGTTGTTATTGAGTTTGTATTTGTTTTTTTTTAATTATGATCTAATGATGATTTGATTGACTGAAGTATTGATTCATCGATTTATCGATCGCTTTCAGTCTCATGACTACCACAACACGTCGACTCTCGCGCACAATTCTTCGGTGTACCCGTCGCTATACCCGAATGGTATGGTTGTTTGTTTGTTTATTTTTTTACAATAGGTTTTCATTTTTCTGTTTGTTAACTTGTTTTTTTAAACCATTGCTTATCATCTACTACACTTTATACACTTTATACCCGGTGCCGGGGTAGGCACCGGGGGCGCGGGTGCGGTCACTCTACTGCGGTCTGTCTCCCACGGCAGCAGCATCTATCCACCCAAATATTACGGTATCATGTACTGTACATTGTTGCATTTGCATCTTCGTTATTTATTGCTCCCGTGTATACCTATCCTAGTCGATTACGATAAACATTACAAACATTAAAACCGTCGAGCCAAAAAGGACTGTCCTGTGCACATGCTTTCCGAAAGAGTACAGCCATTGTGGGGTCCAACGATAAGACCGGGGTCGGATCATATGATTCATCTGATGATGTGGTTCTTTTGGTGGTGTGTATTCAATCAGGTTCAGTTGTTCATTTCCGTATTTGTTTCTATGTTAGTTGAGTTGTTTCCTTCTCTTGTATAACGTACTTATTCAGAACCTCCCCTGGCGCCGCACACTCCCGTCTCTCCCCACCACACTCTCAACAGGACACAAGTCGTGGCGAGTTTTTTTTCTCCTTTTTTTTCTTCAAGAAATGTTTCATACCTCGCTCATGAAACACGTGCCGTTTACTAGAAAGTCCTTATATTCCAACCGATTTTTGTAAGAAAATCCTTGTGAGCTTTAGTGTTCCTATTTCGAAATAAATGTTTCACAATCTTCTCATAGAATATCACATGCGATGGGTAATAGTTCCCTCTTTAGACGCTCAACAATTATATTTCTGCAAAACGATGGGTTATAGCTTTATCAATCAACAGTGTTCACTACTCACAATCGATAAAAAAATTGACAGCCAATAGATAAATCAATAAATCGATCGTTCCAGTCGGCCAACAACGCCATCCGCATCGTCGCCCCTGTGTCGGACGCGTGTCTGGGGCTGAGCAAGGCAGGGCTCAGCCACGGAGTCAGGAGGGTGGGTGGTTATCGATTTATTGATTCATTGGTTTAATGATTTATTGATTTTTTCGTTGACTTGTTGATTTATCAATTTGTATAGATCATCGTGAACAAGGACCACGACGGAAAACTCGGAGTGAGGTTCAGGAGTGTGTACAATGCGAGTTTTGTTTCATTTTCACTTATAGTGGTCCCGCAAATGGTTATACAACGATCAGAATTAGAACTTATTGGATGGTGTTTTTGTATAGATAAAATTTGGCAAGGGTAGCCAGTATCGAACCCTTCGGAAAGTGTGATTTAAAAATATTAACGCCAAACAAATTCTGCAGTCTGCATCACTCCCTTCATACGGTGCCTATTAGAACACGATTATATTTAACACTTTCTTTGCAAATCATCACCACTTTTTCTTTTTTTGAAATCTTTTTTAGTTAATTTTAAAGCTCATACTTTTTCAGGGTGTTTTCGTGCAGTTCGTGATGGCTGGATCCGTGGCTGCTCAATCTGGAATACGGTTCGGAGATCAGGTAAGAGAGGGGGGGGGTGGGAGAGAAAAAAATAGGGGGAGACAGAGAGAGCAAGAGAGAAGAAAGAGACGGAGAGAGAGGGCGAAGAGAAAGAGGAGAACGAATTTTCAGGTCCTCTCAATCAATGACGTGGAAACGATGGGAATGACTATGAAAAAGGTTAGTTGGGCTAGTTTTAGTAAATACAAACGTGTGAATAGTCCCTATGAAAGTTTTTTGTCTAAACTTGATATTATCGACTGTTTCTCAATCAAATATTATCGGAAAGTCGCTTCTTGGGAAAAGTCTTCAGCACTTCAAGTTGAATAGTCTTCTTATTTGACGTATGTATGCAGTAACACTGCGAATCACACGCAATTAACAAAAAAAGAAATCGTCATTATATTTCGCTGTTATTACTAACTTACAAATTCACTTATGTATCTTCTGATGCTTTTTCGTTGGTCAACGGATTGTTTTAATACACACAAAAATTGTACCACATTGAAATTCAATTTTTTTTCAAGTAGATCGGTCCAAACTACGAAATCCGTAATTTCATCCAATTCACAGCTGGATCGCATTTTTAGCGCCTCGTTGTTTTAATCAAGTAATACAGTGGCGGCCAAAAAGGTATCACCTTTTGGTTTTTGCTCTCTAAAACTATTCAAATGAAAGATAGAGCTCCCATCTTTTGCACACTGTTTTCTGGACTCCATTCAAACCTAATACCGAATTCCAAATTCATCCCCCTCTTATCTCTCGGTTACAGTAGGCGGATTACTGTATTCACAAAATCATCATTTTCTCGTTTTCAACTTTGAAAAATTCCTGTGACCAAACCACACTTCAAAAAAAGTTCTACCCACTATTTTTGGGTAAAGCCATTCATAGGGCATCCAAAAACACCTTGACTTCATATTACATGATTGATTTCTTGAATTTAAATAAGCAGTAAAGATACAACATCAAATAATTGCAAATCTCTAGTTTAAACAAAGCCTAACTATACTATAAAATGATAGAACTGTCTGAAACTCCATCAGTACTTCGTAGGGTGTCCCTTGTTCACAATAACGGCCTGGCAGCGGCGGGGCATCGAATCTATCAGCTTGTGGAGGGTCGCAAGGTCGAACCTCTTTTATTCCTGCCTGAGCAACGCGAACTTCTCGTCTGCATTCTAGACCCGAACCTTGCAAGTCCGCCGATCGAGCTCTTCCCAGAGGTGCTCGATGAAGTTGTGGTCCGGCGACTGGCTTTTCGACACTATGACTCTTCACTTGTCCTTTTTGAACACGTCTCAATAGAGGATGGTGCAATGGCAAAATTGGACATTTCTATAAACCGACCTTGATGTGCTTGGAGGAGTGTTCCGGGTCATTGTTTGGCAGACTAATGGTCAGAACCACGTCTTGCAGCTAGACAATGAAAAAAGAAGTCCTCTAAACCCATCAAGTAGGGACCACAATGAGATTTTCAAATATTTGGATATGGTATAGCAATGAGTTCATAAATGTGGTCCATTTAAAGCTGATTTCAAAAATATATAATGCTCGTAGGGTTCATCGTTCACATTGCGCTCTAATTCCGCACGGCGCCGCGCACCCGACCGCGCGCTCACATAGAGAAAGTGCGACAGAGGGCGGCTAGATCAAAGCACTGATGACGTCATCGATAGTTAGATAGTGAACATATACGTTCATAATAGTAGCGATACTCTTTGTTCGATTGTAATCGATAAGTACTTGAAGAAAAACGTCTCTTACGACATCATTTTTCATTACTCATTTTGGGCAATGGCGGCTAGATCAAAAAAAATATGACGTCATCATATCACTCTTCATCGATTTTCACTACTTTACAGGGTACATGATCCCATGAATAAAATATCGTTGGAATCAGCGCGAAAGGGCGAATCTTTATATGCTAATTAGAGCACATCATGTGTCCAGTGAGAAAATGTTACATGATTTCGCCGGGCTCTCTGCAACTCACGTTGTGGTTCCTACCCATCAAGGTCGGTTTATAGAAATGTCCAAGTTTACCATTGCACCATCCTCTATTAGGACGTGTTCAAAAAGGGCAAGTGAAGAGTCATAGTGTCGAAAAGCCAGTCGCCGGACCACAACTTCATCGAACACCTCTGGGAAGAGCTCGATCGGCGGACTCGCAAGGTTCGGGTCTAGAATGCAGACGAGAAGTTCGCGTTGCTCAGGCTGGAATGAAAGAGGTTCGACCTCGCGACCCTCCACAAGCTGATCGATTCGATGTCCCGTCGCTGCCAGGCCGTGATTAAAAACAAAGGACACCCGACAAAGTACTGAGTGAGTTTCGGGTCAGTATATGATTTTATAGTCCAGTTAGGCTTAGTTGAATCTAGAGTTTTGCAATTTTTTATGGTGTTTCTTTGAAGCTTCTTTAAATAATGGTAATAAACTATTTGATATGAAATCAAGGTGTTTTTGGATGCTCAATGAATGGTTTTACTCAAGAAAAGTGAATAGAACTTTTTTGGAAGTGTGGTTTGGTCACAGGAAGTTTTCAAAGTTAAAAACGAGAAAATGATGATTTTGTGAATACAGTAATCCGCCTACAGTAACCGGTAGAATAGAGGAGGATCGACATGGAGCATTATATTAGGTCAGAATAGGGATCAGAAAACAGTGTGCAAAAGATGGGAGCTCTATCTTTCATTTGAAAAGTTTTAGAGAGCAAAAACCAAAAGGTGATACCTTTTTGGCCGCCACTGTACGTAATCCGTGCCATTTCCAGCTGCTTCTTTTCCTTTTTCTGTGACGTGACACAATTAGAAACAACGGATTTCTGATTTGATACAAAACCTCTCATTAAAATAAAAATTCTATTTTTATGTCACAGATCAATGAAATTATCAAGAAAACGAGTAAATACGAATTTGGATCTAGTCATAGATAAAAGAATGCAAAGCACCTGCTTTCCTGATTTGACAGGGAACTGTGTTTTAAACTTCCTTATTACCTCATTTGAATAGCGGAGATCGGACGGCAGGGAATTAAAGGATTGTACCACTCTAAATTTCATCTCTCGGATTCGCTTCAAACTCATATGGTATGTACTTTGAGATGTTAGGACTCTGAAATTCCATAAGTGAGATTAAAAAAATCAATATATATATATATATATATATATATATATATATATATATATATATATATATATATATATATATATATATATATATCGATTAGTTAAAATTTTCACTGTACGACGCGCCTATTGACGTTTGCACATCCACGTTTAGCGCGCCCGGGTAAAACGAGAATCGCATTAAAGAACCAAACATTTAAATTACGCATAATAAGTATTACTACACAACTGAAAAACATAAAATACCCAATACCGAACATATTACAACAGTTTGTCAGAAAATAATACATTTGATCGCGCCAAACAATGCGTAACTGAAACAAATTTATCTTCAACTTGTAATTTCACACACTTACAAAAACGATTGCAGTACACAACGACATAAACAATCGAGAATACCAACTATAAAATCACATGCTAACAGTTTCACACCTTTTAAGTTTTCCTTCGGCAGCATCATGCCGTTGAACGGCTTGGTCTTGGGGTCGGCGGTGCCGTCACTCTCGCCTCCCGCGCCCGCCCGAGCAGCGCACGTGCTCTAAACCAATTATTCGGTGTTACAGTGAAGTATGGATACATGAAAGACCACTTTTATGAAACAAACAGAATTGAAAACATGGTATAACTCACATCAAAAACTAATCGCATCGGCAGTTCCTCGCACTCCGCTTCGCGAGCACGTTCGTTGCCTTCTACTACATACATCAGCTGCATCGACATAGTATAAACACCAAAAACTCTATCATTAGAAAAGCAACACGCAAATAGCAGAGAATGGTTCGTTTTGAGATGCGAGGTGCAGCGCGAGAACATCAACACAACACCACGCAACATCAACATCAACAAAACAACATGATTTGAAACATTATCGACTATCACATATACATGTATATATTGGTATAGTGAAGAGCCAAAAACAAAACATTCAGTATTACGCACAAATGAAAAAAATGAACAAACGAAATGAAGAAAA
>CAWZYM010000380.1:7500-10000 GCA_963966185.1 Rhabditoides inermis | reverse complement strand
TTATTACAGTCCACGATTTTTCTGGAATGTTACTGCAGCGATAGCATGTAGGAGAGATTATACATCTTTGATTTGGAAGAAGTCCCCTGATTTTCCGTTTCTCTTTTAAGACAAGCTTGTGTCATGACATCAGTGAAGCATATAAGTCTATTAGTAGGAACAGGTCCAATATAGGGAGCAAAAGTAGAGACCAGAAAACATTTAAAAGTAAGTAAAGAAGTAATAGGCTTTTTCTCATAGTTATGTTTTCCATGTTTTTTGATCATAAAGTCATATCCATACACCAAAAAGAAAGAGTTCTCATAGTCAGACAGATGATAATATGACATGAATGCAGAAATTGAAGGCGCATCACAATATAAAAAAGTTCTGACATCCCTGGTCCGTATCCCTGCAACCCGGTACAACCGCACTCTCCCCCAGAAGTTTTTATAACTATGATTGTTGTCTATAACAGCCTTGTTCAGGCCGTTCTGTCGCGTGGTTGCCCTCACAAAAAACGGCCTCGGCCAGTTTGGATTCACAAACAAAAACAACAGGATCACCAACATCGTCAAGGGTTTGTCTGTGGGAAATTTCCGTTTGCAAACCATAAGTTCCGGATCAATGAGGTCATAAATAGTTCACAACCGGAATAGACGCAGAACCAACGATTCAAAATGAGTTGAAATGAATAGAATCGATATAAATAAACAAGTGAACAAAAATCAAACAAAGAAGAAAGCCTCTCCAGACTCGTCCGCCTCTCTGAATGGACTGCTGATCGACCATGCTATCGTGGAGATAGACGGCACGTGTTGCGTTGGACTGAATGTGGGTTGTTTGTTTGTTTGTTTGGTTTGTTTACTTTGTTTTCCCCCATAGTTCAAACAGTTCAATGGAAAAAATAAGGAATCTACTTGTTTTTCCCCTACTGTATCTCTTTTGTGGCGCATCTGTTTCAATTAAATCATATCCCTATTGCACGGTTTCTTCTCGAAGTTTTTTCGACATCATTTAAAGGATGACTACGGGCAATAAAAATTGGTCCCGCCACGAAGTCCCTGGGACGTCTTTCAAATGGCAATATCTCTGTCATTTCAAAAGATATCAAAATGTGTTCAATGGGTTATTGGAATGATTTTGAGAGTTCCCCGGAACTGCGTTGACCGATTTTCGAAAACTTCATTTTTTAGCGACTTATAGCCTTACTCCAATATGGACTAGACCTGTATTTTCGGTAATAACTCATTGTAAACAAATTTTCAGAACTTTTCATCTAGTAGGTGTTTTTATCTATTATGTAAGGCATATATTAAAGCAAAAACTATGGCATACACGAGTGATGCCCGGATACATCCTTTAACACAAAATTGCAAAGATTTCCTCTTTCAAGCCACAAATTACCATACAAGAATGTTTGCGGAAGAAACTGTCGAATCGTGTTTCCCCGAGAGATTTGCTACATACGTAGATTACCGTGCAAATACATTGTAATCAGTAATCAGGACCATGACGGTACGGTAGTTTGATTTGTATGTACACATTAAGAACAGAGTAGATATGAGGTGAGCTTGCAAACCACAGCACACTCACGTCAGTTCTAAAATGATCATTGTAATTGTTTTACGTTATAAATGTTATAAATCACATCATTGAAAAAACAAGCATGTTAATGTATATGCATATTTATCTAAGTTTTTCTCATCCCAATATAAAACTAGTAGTCGAATGGTAAAATCTTGTTGTTTGTGAATGACGATGGACGACTTCTATTTTTGAATTTCAACATAGTAGATCTGTTGTATGTAGTTTTACTTATATCACTTCACTTTCGTGAAAAAGAACTCATCTGACTTATTGCGTTTCTGTCATTGAAACTGATTCGAATAACACGTCTAAAACTAGTGTACTAGCCACGCACACGTGAAATAAGTGCACACAGAAGAAACTCCTTATCATAATTAGAATATTCATTTCGAATCGAGTAGCACATTGTGTTAGTAATCGTGTCTGTCTGTTTAATAGGGAGAAAAAATACAAAAAAAGAAACCGATAGAAGTTCATTAGCGTAACAGTGATTACGTTGGAAAAAGATGAAAACAAGTGAGAAGACAAGGTAAGCCGATCATCTGCGCATTAGATAAACATGAGCCTACTTATCATGAAGCTGACAATATTACGTGATCGAAACTTGGCCGCGAAAAGCGATAGTCTTCTACGTAGTGACGTCATAAGATCACTGTTGCGTAGCTCTGAACTGAACACACTGCCGGAACAACTTCTTTGAAGTGTTTCGACAATACTCTGTATTGCAAAACTACCCTACACTTTTTTGGCAAAACTACTCACAACTCATGTCAGAACTGAAACGGACTTGACTGCAAACCCAAAAAGAGAATATGCAAAACGAAGTATTACTCAGAAAACATTACAAAACAAGATATGAATGGAAATCATTCTCAATGATACGCTTCAGATCGTTACTTAGACAACAGTATGTTTTGCAATGTTATGTTTC
>CAWZYM010000380.1:0-2500 GCA_963966185.1 Rhabditoides inermis | reverse complement strand
CTCTTTCACAATCTCCCCCCCCTCTTTTTTTTCTTTATCTCTCTCTCTTTCTACGTACTCTTGATGGCATGTCATTCCTGACACGACATGGAATTGACATTATGTCATCTCGGAGGGAAGATTTTCCATTATGCTCGCCGTACCAAATGGATATCATAGTGGCATGTTTTCTCCATGGTGCATTGTCGTAACCACACGTCATTTCTTCATTCCAGATATTTTGTCTCGACGAATTTTAAGATGCAAAAAACGGTTTTGAAAACACTTCGCCCCAGGGTAAAAGAATGAGAGAGTTCGGAATAACCTAGTCGCCCCTGAAATAATAGGTTTAGCGGCAGTGAGGAAGGGGAAGTCAATTTGAAATAAAAGTTCCAAAGAATATTAGGCAATCTTCTTTTAACACTAATCCCACTTCTACTTGTACGTATAGTCTAAAGAATATCAGAGCGAAATGCAGAAAAAAAACCGAGACAGAAATTTGTACATTCCAGATACCACTCTATACTTTCGTTCTTTCGCAATACGTATATATGTTATATGTACATACTCACTTTACTTACTATTGTACTTACTATACTACTGGTACTCCTACTTCCTGTCTTCTTGTAGCTACAAAATGTACACTACTTCTACGTAATGCACGTACTACTCCCCATTGTACTTGCCACTTTCCAGGCCGGAGAAGAAGGCTGATTTGAACGAGTTCGCGTCTGCCATCAATGGCGCCGGGCGGCTGAGATACGGCAAGAGGAGCATGGGAGGGATGCGGATGGAGAACAGATACGAGGGAATGAGGTACGTACATTTCTATCCCTACCGATGAGCACTTTGTACGACACGTGTACATAGTCTACATGGTGGGAGTGCGTAGGGTGTGGATGTGGTGTATGTAGGAAGATGAACATTGAGAGGTTGAGTACGGTTCCGACTCTGGTTCTGACACATCAATATCAATAGTACCGCATGTTCGTATGAGCATCGGATGAGGGATGTGGTTGGTACTGGCGCTATGGGGCATGGGAGGAGGATGGAGGAGCCCAGTTTCGAAGTATTTATGTACAGACAAACTACAAACATCAGTATTGGCATTGTGGCCTTCGTATGAGAGGTGTTGTATAGAATGGAGTATGTTTGATGAGATTGGGAAAGAAAGGAATAATATACATATGAGAGGGGATCAGATCGTCTACCAAACATACACATGCTGTGTGAATGAGATGGTGTGTAAGGAAAGGAGTGGAGCATTTGGATGCGGGTGGAAAGAGCCGATGCATGAGACGTTGAAAACTATTGGTTTTTTTATGGTGGGATTGAAACTGGAAGATGACGGAGGGCAGAGATATGAGGCTGAGCGGCGATGATCGTATGGATAACAAGTACGCCATGTTATATGAGATGATACAGGGAGTTATAGGATGATAGAGTATGATGGGAGCGCGTAGGGCAGAGTAGAAATACGGCGATGCTAATGATGGAGGAGGTTGGGGCAGAGATACGCGGCACTATAGTCGGTTTGGATCCTATAAGCCATCCGTGACATTTCACATGTTGTGCAGTTTCGTGCAACACAACGTGTATGTCTTCAAATATCCAAAACGCTTAGTGAGAGGGAATGGAACCCTTGGGCAGCTCGCAACGATCGCGCGCTGGCGGCGCGCTCTACCACTGCGCCATTGAGGCTCATACTGAGAGGTCATTGAATTTCGCAGATATGGTTGCTCGTTATCTCTCATCATTGTACACTGAAGAGGCCAATGAAGCTAGATGGGCTCACTCTTCCATCCTTTAACCACTGCCTCTATGGCGCAGTGGTAGTGTGCGCCGCCAGCGCACAATCGCCGCGACCTGTCCACGGGTTCGATTCCTACTCATGGAAGTGTTTTGGATATTTGATGACAAACATATTGTGCTGCACAAAACTGCACAACATGTGAAATGTCACGGATGGCATATAGGATCCAATCCGACTAAAACAGAAGGCACATATAGGTATAAGACACGTGTTATTTTTTATACGAACTACTAAAATATGTTCGGATATTGGTTCATTTGTCATTGTGAGTTGAGAATCGAAGTTGTACGAATGCGCGACTCCCGCATAGTCGGACCCCCCCCCCCCCCCCCTCTCAAGTACTTCCCAATGCAGACATGCGGTGGATAGATATTCCAGTCTGCGCAGGCCTATTCCACTATTCCATATTCTCGCGTAGGCTCCAGACACATTCCGAAATGCGACGGCATCATCGGTTTTGAAATTCCCCCAAACAGCTCTCGGATTAATTGTTTTGTCCCGTGAGGTCACTGGTTGATCGTTTGCATTTAGTAACAGTGTGAACGAATACACACTACTGCATTACGGATTAAATCAGGGAAGGGAGAATGGGGAGGAGGGGGGAGAGATAAAGGGGAAATTAGACGCATTGACCACACTCATGCACTCGTAATCTTCCATTTTCTCTGAAAATCTTTTGTCACGAAGTTCACGCATATGCTGTACTGA